>JANAVB010032619.1:13691305-13902853 GCA_029216955.1 Iris pallida
TTTTCGATATTATTAAAACTATGTCCTAGTATTATTTTGATATCTTGAGTTGTTTTGTCAATATTGGATGAAGTTGATAGAATATTCGATACACTATCATTATTTGAATCATAAACCAAGAGTTTACTACAGCCAGATGTACATTGGCGAGGCATGGATTCTCGATAAAATGACTCCAGATATACATATTGTTTTCGAATACTATAGAGACAATATCCTTTTGGCATATGAATATTGGTTTTCATGGTTCACAAATTCCTGCACTACTCTCCTTTATTTCTTATCTTTCTACTCTCGACTTGTCATTTATCTTCCTAGTAATCTTTTAAACCTATTTTGATTCCCTTCCATTATATTCCGAATTGTACCTAGATTTTGATTTTATAATCGTGCTTAAATGATTTTGGTTAAATACTTAATCGTACCGAAATGATTTCGGTTTGATTATATTTTGATTATATTTTGATCGTGCCAATTCGCATCTTTTCTTTTGATTCTATTCGCAATTATGCCTAACTAATTTGATTATGTATCGTATCATTTTCTTGATTATATTCTTTGTCATTCTTAGTCGTACCAATTGAAATTTTGTCTCTTGATTATATTCTTAGTCGTGCCTAGTCATATCATTTAAAATTTTGAGGATATTTTTCTAAGGTAGATTGAGATATTGGACCAGAGACAGAAAGTTTTTAAGGAATCAAGTTATTCCCCTCGTCCATGTACCCTAGAGGTATCATTCTCCCAGCGAATCCACTTGGGAGCGAGAAGACGAAATTTGAGAACGTTACCCATATCTTTTTGAACCTTGAGGTATATTCCAACTCTCGATCTTCCGTTTGTTCCTTTATTAATTTTTTAAAATTATGAATACGAAAATTTTATAAGACGAAAAATATGTAACTACCTTGACCTGGAATGTAGAATTTTTTTCAAGCCTTTAAGATCCAATTTTGTTTTACCATCTAGTAATAATAATAAAATAGACATAAATAAATAAAAGAAATTAGATGATTAATATTTATTGATTAATCAGGATTAAAGTCAATAGAAGTATCATCAATAATTAAGAAATAGTTATAATAATCATCTTGGAATGATTATTAATGATAGTACTAATGATTAGAAATTTTTGTATTAATATAGTTAGATAATGTTTCGGAATGTGAACTGACTTGTAAACATTTATTTTATGTAGGCCCTTGTATATTTTTTGTTTATCAAAGGTGTGATCTTATAAAACCCACGAATGGATTTCCAGTAGGACTTTTGAATGGGTCTTAACCAACACCACTCACCTCTTCTCTCCTAGAGACCTGTGCATCCTCCATTTACTCCCCTTATCTCTTCCCACTCAACAGCATTCTCCTCCTACTCAACAGCATTCTCTCCCCCACCAACTTAAACCTACTACCCTCACCGTTTTACTTCCATACTCGAGCCTCTACCACTCAAACCACTAACAACACCAACATCTCACACATCAACTCCCCAATCCAACGTCAACCACCCGCCTCAAGACCGCCGACGATTCCGAGAAGCCTCACAATGACCTCGCACAGTTTCAACCACAACCACCACTTGTCGCCACCTGCACCCACTACATTTCTCGGCTCCACACCACTAAGCTAACACTGTCGTCACCCTCGATTGATCCTCCGGCTCGGCTGACCAATCCAATACGAACAGACCTAACCCCGCGGCACTGCACCTCTCCATCGCTCGACCGGGTCGCAACAGCCTCCTCCTCGTCGATCACCCGACTTCGACTGAGCTTCATATCGCCAGGACATGAGCTTCTTCACTTCCATTTATACTTGGCCATGAAATAACAAATAACTTGGACCACATTAAGTTGGAGAAGAGCAACATAGTGCATATAGGATTCTTAGCACTTTCTTTCTATTTTGAAAGACATTAGATTATGTATATAAGGAAATGGTACTAAAATGGTAGATTATATATATATATATATATATATATATATATATATATATATATATATATATATATATATATATATATATAGGGAGCGGATCAAAAGCCTCTCTTAGAAAGTCCTCCAAGAACTCCTCTCACTCTAGTTCGTAATATTAATGTTAATATTAATGTTAATGTTAATATTAATTTTTTTTAATTTTTTTTATATTAATGTTAATTTTAATGTTAATATTAATGTTAATGTTAATGTTAATGTTAATATTAATTTTAATGTTAAGTTTAATGTTAATTTTAGTATTTAATGTTAATATTAATATTAATATTAACATTAACATTAATATTAACATTAAATTACGGATTAGAGTGAGGGAGATTTTTTGGGGGCTTTCTAAGGGGGACTTTTGATCCGCTTCCATATATATATATATATATATATATATATATATATATATATATATATAGGAAATGGTATATATATATATATATATATATATATATATATATATATATATATATATATACCATTTCCTATATATATATATATATATATATATATAGGAAATGGTATATATATATATATATATATATATATATATATATATATATATATATATATATATATATATATATATATTGGCTTCTTTTCTGGCGGCCAGGGTTCCTGGCTTCTTTTCTGGCGGCTAGGGTACCCCGGAGGCGTTGGGTCTAGCGTTCCCATCCTTCTTCTTGGGTGACGCTGGCGACCATGGGTAGACACTGCCCTCTTCGCCGTCCCTCCTCCGTTGCAATTGCCTCCCCCTCCTCCTTTCGTTGACGTCTCCTCGTCCAGTGCCTGCGAGAGGGAAGTGCCCCATCGTCCCAACCCTCGAACCACCCCTTCCCGCTCTACCCCATCCTCCTCGCTCTCTTCCCCCCTCCTCTCGGGGTCTTCATCCAACTATCTTCCGCCAGCTGGCAGAATCGATGCCCCTAACTCTATCCCCCTTCCTTCTCCTGCCACAACCACCAACTCTCCCATCCATCCATGCCCACCACCACCAAAACTACTTTCATCCGCAACCAATCCTAGTCTCACCTCCAACCTCGTAACTAATCCCTCTCACCACCACCCCAATGCTTCTCCTCGCAGATCTTTCACTGAGGACGCAACAGCTCATCCTCCTTTTTTTTTTCCCAAGATCCCCTTTCCCCATCCCCTATCGATATTCTCCCTTCCGTCCTTTCCTCATTTGAAGGAGCCCCGGCAGTGTCGTTCTCGGAGTCCTTTATCGCTGTCTTCTCAGTCCCTCTCAAGTTCGCTCCCATCGAAAAGTTATCTCATGGTCGTCCCCCGGTAGATGTTAACCGACTCACCTTCAGTCGCCTGCGGCTTTCGGGACCGGTCTCGGTAGGAGTGATCGATCACAAGCATCTCTTAGTCATGCCCTCTTCAAAGACCAATTTCCTACGTCTGCGGTCTAGGAACGTTTGGATGCTGGCCAACGTCCTTACGTTTGTTCTATTGGTCTCAAGATTTCTCCCCGAGCACGAGTCTTCCATCGCCCCGATTTGGGTAGCATTCCCAGGTCTCCCTCGGCATCTCATCGATCGTGTAGCGATCTTCGGCATTGCCGCCTGCCCGGACACTCTCCTCCAGATTGATAAGGCCACAACCAATCACTCTCATCCTAGCCAGGCTTGTGTCCAGTTCGAGATAGATACCAGCCTTCCTTCCCCTCGTCAGATTTGCCTCATTCTTTTGGGAGGCAACAACGTATGGCAACCTGTGGAATGACAGTCTCCTAGATTACTGCTCGATCTGTCTTTATCAAGGTCACTCATCAGTATTCTACAAACGATCCTCTCCCATCTGCCAGCCAAAGTCCGGTCCTTCATAGATTGGGGTCGTCGGTATTCCCCCTCCATCAGTGCCGAGCTCTGCGGATCAATCGACCCTGCTTCCTTTAGTCTCGAATGATTCTCCCGGGCCAGCGAAGGCAAGGCAACTCTCGATCCCCCTCTGTGATTCCTCTTATCAGAGTGGCGTCTATTCAGCTCCTCCCTCCTCCAACGCAGTTTTCATACACACCCCTCTCGCCTTTCTTCTGCCCATTATTTTTTAGCAAGGGTGCATTGTCCCATATACTTATTAGAGATCATCTTACTTATATTATGTTGTTTTGCTTGTTAGATGGTTAAGTTGTTTTACATGTTATTAGATGTTTTGTTTGTTAGATGGTTAAGTTGTTTTACATGTTGTTATGTTGATAAGTTGTTTATTTAAAACAACTCTGATTCTAGTTTACCTCTTTGTTAGATGTTTAGCTATATATATATAGCTATCACGTCATTTAATAATAATCAATCAAGTATATTCATTCTACCAAAGGAAGCAACTGGTGTTCTGTTCTCTCTTTACTGGGCTGATTATTACATTTGGTATCAGAGCTCCAAGTTGTAGAACAGTGAAGCTATGGAGTCATCGAAGATCACCCTTCAATATCCAATGCTCACGAATAGCAACTATGGAGCGTGGGCGATCAAGATAAAAGTGTTCATGCAAGCCCAAAGAGTATGGGACGCCATTGCACCCACCGACTCGACGAAGGCCGTTGAAACAAAGAAAGATAAGATGGCCCTTGCTGCCATCTATCAAGGGATCCCGGAAGAGACGCTGTTACTACTGGCTGAAAAGGAGACGGCTAAAGAGGCGTGGCAAATGCTACAAACAATGCACATAGGTGCCGACCGCGTCCGGAAGGCGAAGATCTAGACTCTAAAGAATGAGTTTGAGACTCTCCGCATGAAGGAGGCAAAGACGATTGATGACTTTGTCGTAAAGTTGATGATAATCGTCAATAAGATCCGAGCATTAGGCGACAAGGTAGACGAGACCTATGTCGTGAAAAGATTTCTCCGGGTTGTGTCATCCCGTAGATTGTATCAACAATCGAACAGTTTTATGACCTTAAGACGATGACCGTAGTGGAGCTCATTGGTCGTCTAAAGACACACGAGGAACGATTGCGCGGTACTGATGGCAACAGTGAGGAGCAAGTCCTGCTGACCAGAGCCGAGTGGAAGGTTTGGGATACAAAAGCATCAGGCGAAGGATCTGCTGGTGAGGGGCGACATGGTAACGGCACTCGAGGTCGTGGTTATGGTCGTAGGCGTGGCCGAAGTCATGGACAAAGCAACGGTGACCACGAGAACGCTCTCAACCACCGTGGAAGAAGGTTCGACAAGACTAAGGTACATTATTACAATTGTCAAAGGGAGATCACAAATCTACCGAGTGGACATAGACCTATCGGCCTAAAGTTGGTTTATAAACTAAAGAGGGATCCACAAGGAGCCGTGGTCAAGCACAAAGCACGCCTTGTTGCAAAAGGGTACGTACAAAATCAGGGAGTGGACTTCGAAGAAGTGTTTGCACTGGTAACAAGATTTGAGACAGTGAGACTACTCATTGCCTTAGCTGCTCAAAAAGGTTGGGAGGTACATCATATGGACGTCAAATCGGCATTCCTCAACGGCAAACTTTGTGAAGAGGTATACGTATCTCAACCTATGGCTATATTGAACAGGGCAATGAACAAAAAGTGCTAAGGCTGAAGAAAGTACTTTATGGCCTTCGTTAAGCCCCACTTGTATGGAATTCCAAACTCGATAAAAGCCTGACGTCACTTGGCTTTGAGAGGTGCCCTTTGGAGCATGCCGTATACAAGAGAATCGTGGAGGACCCAAGCTTGTTAGTCGATGTGTACGTTGATGATCTGATTATCATAGGATCAAGCAACACGAAGATTGCAAGATTCAAGGCACAGATGAAGCAGGTGTTCAAAATGAGTGATCTCGGGATGATGTCTTATTACTTGGGGATTGAAGTATCTCAAACACCCCAAGGAATTGTATTGTGTCAATCCACGTATGTTGCCAAGATACTTGAGAAGAGTGGGATGTCGGATTGCAATCCAAGTCAAACTCCAATGGAGCCGTGACTAAAACTGTGCAAGGTGATCCAAAATCCCCCTGTCGACACAACATACTATAGAAGCACCATTGGTTGTCTAAGATATTTGGTGAATATACGGCCAAACAATGTTTATATGGTCGGGATAGCAAGCAAGTTCATAGAAGAACCAACTACACAACACATGGAGGCAGTGAAGCAAATTATCAGGTACATTCAGGGTACTATTTATTTTGGGTGCTTTTATGTGAGAAAAGATCAGGAAGAACCATGCTTGGTCGGCTATAGTGACAACGACTTAGCTGGTGACATAGATGATCGCAAAAGCACATCAGGAGTCGCTTACTTCCTTGGAGACAACATCATTAGTTGGGTATCACAGAAGCAGAAGATCGTAGTGTTATCATCCTATGAGTCAGAGTACATCGATGCGTCAACTGCTGCTTGTCAAGGGATATGGCTTGGTCGGTTTCTAAAAGATCTGAAGAAGAAGACGAAGTGCAAAGTATTACTCAAGGTAGATAATAAGTCGACGATTGCTCTCTACAAAAATCCAGTCTATCGTGATAGGAGTAAACACATTGACACCAGGTACCATTTCATTCGTGAATGTGTGGAGATTGGAGAGATTAAAGTGGAGTATGTAAACACAAATGATCAACTCACCGATAATTTGACGAAATCACTTGGACGACTAAAGTTCTTCAAGATGCACAAGAAGATCTGGGTGTAGAAAGTGAAGCGTTGTTGCAACAAGATTAAGGGAGTGATTGTTGGAGATAATATTGTTTCTATTATGTTGTTTTGCTTGTTAGATGGTTAAGTTGTTTTACATGTTGTTAGATGTTTCGTTTGTTAGATGGTTAAGTTGTTTTACATGTTGTTAGGTTGATAAGTTGTTTGTTTAAAACAACTCTGATTCTAGTTTACCTCTTTGTTAGATGTTTAGATATATATATATATAGCTATCATGTCATTCAATAATAATCAATCAAGTCTATTCATTCTACCAAAGAAAGCAACCGGATTTCTGTTCTCTCTTTACTTGGTTGATTACTGCAATACTCACCCTAAACAAGGTCTCCATCCCCCCGATGTCATAGTGGAAGTCGACGAAAGTGTCGACGAGATCGAATCCATTAGTGCGAGCATTCTCAATCGGATATCTCCGGACCAAAATTTGTTTCCATTAACATTTGGGACTCCCTCCCGGTGTCACGACCCGCACCCAGATAATCGGACACAAGTACGTGGGCCACGTCCAGCCTAAGCTGCCGGATCGACGGTAGTATGCTGTCAAGTACCCAATAACTATCTATAACATCTAGATGATCCAGAATCACAATGTACTCCAATAACACCACAAACAACTAAAAAAGATATGAATGAAAAGATATCAATAATACTGAAACAGACAGAGTCTACAAATGAATATACAAGACCATAATATAATGGAGGCAAATACAATAACAAAACAAAAACAACTACAAGGCCTAGAACTCCTGGAAGACAACTCACGGTGAATAGAACATCGAGATCCATCTCTGCTAGCATCATCCTGTAGTCCAATAATGTGGGGAATAACAATTCCTAAAATTTGTCAACGGGTCCAATCAGGATGGGAACGAGTACATATCTCTGAAAGAAGTTCCAAAACATGGTAGGAAATATAGAGCTAATAGTAGAATAAAATACATGACGTGCTACAAAGAAGTACAGAAATACAGGAGATATGGATAAGTAAACTGAGTACATGAATATAATAAGAATCTATGAGCTATAATAAATATATGCGTTTCAGAGCACAAGATGGTTATGTAATCGGTTTAGATTGTACATGAATATTCTATGGTAATTCAACTATACGTGAAGGTATAATCGATATGTACATGATTACACTATGGGATTTAATCACATAACCACTTTTACTCCCCTTACGCCAATCAATACACAAAGATCTGGTTATGTTACGTTACGTACATGATTGTTAGTTATACATGAAGCACATGTGAACATAAGAGTACATGAGAGCACATGAGTGTACATGAAGAATACGAGTACAAGGAGTATGTGATGCACATGATAAAGTACATGAACATGAAATACCGGATACACCAGATAAGGGGATAAAATCTCATGAAAAGATCCATACAGTACCAATCCGTGTTAACAACGTGTCAGCATCAAGTAAAGTAGTCTAAAGCAGGCAATATAGATACTATCATGAATGAAAACTAATAGAGAAAGTACTCGCCTCGATTTGGTTGGAGTCGACGTAAGCGACACGAATGTGTCGACACAGAATAGACACGATGCTATGCTCCACAGAATGGTCTCAAACGATGGTACAAACGGTCCCATCGAGTCCAGATAGTCCAAATAGCCTAGTTTGATATATTGGAGTCCAAAATCAGTGGTTGGTACGATAATCGCGTCAAGAAAATAAAATGTCTATAATAGTCACGATTAAGGGACGATTGAATAAATCAAGAATTAACTACTAGGCTAAGAATGTACATATGATATATATATATATATATATATATATATATATATATATATATATATATATATATATATATATATATGAATTTATTTTAAAAGTACTTATTTATAACCTTTTATAGGAAATATATTTATATCCTTATATTTCCAAAAATATATATAGATATATATAATGAAAACCCTTAGCATATAAAATCCAATTGTTGAAATCAAGTTGCTTACATTTATTTGATTTAAATCAAAAATAGTATGTTGGGCTCAAGGCCCAATATTAATTATTCATTTAAACAAAATCTAATATATATATATATATATATATATATATATATATATATATATATATATATATATATATATATATATATATATATATCAAAAGCCTAATTAGAAATACCGTTATTTATTTGAATATCTGGCGTAAACTAAAACCCAGTTGTTTAAACAATTTTATTAAAAAGGAAGAAAAACGTCCTCAAGGCCAAATCGAATAGATTTAATAAAATCAAAGATAGGTAGGGTTCAAGGCCCAATATAGTAATATGTTCTAAACATTTATGCATATATCTATATTATATTTTTTTATACATATATGCATTCAGTTTCCAAAATAACTATACACGTATATTACACTTATTATAAGTAACATATTATAATATGCATAGATATTGATTTAATCCGAAATGTTCTTAAGCCCATACTAATTCTTCGTTACTAAATCCTGTTTCTTTTCTTTTCTTTTTTTATAAATAAAGCATGGCCCAAGGGGCAAAGGCCCAACCGTTCATTAAAACCCCTTTCCTTAAATCCAGTAAATCTATTAATTACTAACCCATTAAACCCATGTCAAAATACTGGTTACAAATACTTAACACTGTAAACACTCGAACAGTCGGCTGACTCTCATTCCCTAATTATTCTCCCAGGAAGAACTTCAAAAAGAGAAAAAAAAAAGAATGGAAGAGAAAGGGATGAATAGGGGCTCACAGGGGTTTTACCCGGGCAGAGCTGCCACAGATGGGGCTGCGATGGTCGGGAAGCGTCAGCGAGGTGGGTCGCGCCAAGTAGAATGGCGGCGACGACCGGATCTGCTCATGGAAAAGAATGACATGTCTGGCCGAGTGATAGAGAACGCTGGGTGGACTCCGAGGCACCAGGTAGAGCGTGCCATAGGCGGCACCGGGACACAACACCGGTGGAGGCACAGAATGCAGTCGCGATGGCGATGGGAGGTGATGTCTCTCTCTTCTCTCTCTAATCTCTGGATGATGTTTGATTTGGGGGAAAAAGGGGTTAGAGGAGTGATGGCGGTGGTGGTTTTGACAGCGGGGGCAGTGGTGGTAGACCACGGTTATGGAAGGTTGTCTGTGTGGACGGGTGACAGTGATGTCTTTTATGGTTGGTCGGGAATGGTAACTATGTTGGTTATGATGGCGGTAACTGTGGTGGTGGTACGGCCGAGCGTGGTAGCTGGGGAATGAATGCAAGGCCAGGGGATGTATTGATCGGTACGGCCAGGTTGGCCGAGGTGGTGGTGGCTAGTGATGGTGGTGACTCCACTGGTGGTGGTCGGGGGAATGGGGGCTGACTGGAGTATGGCAGCAAGAGGGGTGGTCGGTTGGCTTCAGCCAGGGAAGATGGTGTTGGCGGCTATAAAATTTAGAAAAGTTTTTGGGGAATTATTAGGTTGTCACATCTCATTGGGAAGTGGGCTATTTATTGGGTATTGGGGAAAACCCTAAAAAATGTATGTGTAATAGAATTTAGAAAGAATTAGTGGAAAAGATGACATCCTAACACTAACCACTAACCACTATTTATTTGTTGACTACTAGCATTTAGTTACTCAGGAATTTAGTTTTTTTTTTATATTAAATACTCACTAACTATTCATAATTAGATTTTACCATTAATTAATTAATTACTAGTTACTACTAATTGCTGACTAATTACAATTTAGCTATCACTCTTCCGTCACTAGTCAACTATGAGTTGTAGTCCAAAATCTCGGGAGACTAAACGCTAGGACCGATATAGGTCTTAACCCGATGCGAGGAGAAAAATGAATAACTATTAATTTGTCAAAACTTTAAACTAAATAATTTGTAAATAAATATTTTATTTATAAAACACCACTTCACAAAACCTTATATATATATATATATATATATATATATATATATATATATATATATATATATATATATATATATATATATATATGTATCATGTATGTATGTATATACAACTTATAGGTTTTCTTAAGTGGACAGAAATTCAATTAATGTTATCTCACAAAAGTTTTTACAAAACCAAGACAACAAGGACCGATAGCAATCACGATCGAAAAATATTTCTAAAAATTTGAATTTCAAGTTTTTCGAGATTCAGAAAATTCAGAGTTTTGAAAAATACAAAATTTCAAAAAAAATCCAAGAAATCAGTTAACTGCGGTTACAAATCTACCCTCCTTAAGAAATTTCGTCCTCAAAATTAAAAGTTGGCAGGGGAGTCAAAAGATAACGATCAAAAGATAACGACTATGGCATTATCAAGATAATCAATTTCAAATTGACTTTGGCATGATTTGTGATTTTGGCATGATAGAATCGTAATATAAACAATATTGGTTAGGCACGATTTAGAAATAAATCCAAGTTATCTAAGCGCGAAGTCACGACTAGAAAATCAAAATTGTTCAGTTACGATTTAGATAGAATCAGGTCTAAGTATTGAATGGTAATTATTATATAGCCTTGATAAGATTAGATTCATGGTTATATAGGCATGTTCAAAAGCGAAGGCGACGCGATTGGGCATCGCTAGGAATAATGATACGTTTGGCACGATCAGTGACCAAGTATGAAACCACTTGATCACGAGTGGAATCAAGACTCAAAATTTTGAAATGACTATAATCACTTAGGCACGATTTAGAGTAGAGTGCCAAAATTTTTAAAACTTAGTCACGAAATAGGAATGAAACTTGTACACGGGTGACTAAAGAATCGGAACTTAGGCACGATGGAAAATTTATTTCGATATGATCAAACTCAAATTCTGACATGACAAGTTCATAGTCAAATCAGATAGTCACGATTAATGGCCAAAATTTCAGGCACGATTTAAGGGCAAAGGTAATATGTATTGTTATGATCGTTAAAATCATGATCATGGGATTCAAAGTAGTCTAGTCATGCCAGGTCATCTAGGCACGACTAATCACGAGAATTTCAGATATAATCAGGAAATCAAATCATGGTCGAAAAAGAGTTTAGGCGCAGTTATTTAAAATTTAAACATGATCTTAATCGTAGTTCGACACGATCAAAGATAAGGTCAGTCTAACATTGGTCAACAGTATTTAGATATGATAAAGAGTATGATAGTAGTTTAGGTACGACCAAACATAAAATTTCGGTATTATCAAGGGTATTATGAAGCTTAATCATGATTGGAACATAATTTAGTCATTTTTAAGAATAAATCAGGGTTTAACACACGAGTGATATTGGTATCGAAGTTTGATTACGATCAAAATTAAGATATTGAAACGATGAAGAATAGGACAAATCAATTCTTGATAAAAATGGGATTTTGGTTTGATAAGAACGAAATTGAAGTTTTTGAGCATGAACAATTATATTGATAGAGATTCAGGTCACGATTGAGTTTAAATCAACCGAGTACGATCAAGGACATCGGTATGGTACATGAGATAACCAAAGTCGATTGGTCGTGATCAAGGGAATTAGAATTCAGCGATATTTAAATCTTAAAAGATAATTCAAGGATATGGAATAATTCGAATCTCTTTTACTATGATAGGAAAATTAAAAGGCAAGATTTCATAATGTAAATCCTCTTCCCGAATTATCAAAATTAGTCATATATTATTTGTTTAAAGGTGTTTTTTTCGAATCTTTCTAAAAGAATTTTTTTTGTTGTTATCGGACTTCAAAAACTCGATTGGAAATCATGATTCAGAAGCACTAATTTCTCTTAGTAACTTTCTTAATTTTCTATTTGAATAATATATATATATATATATATATATATATATATATATATATATATATATATATATATATATATATATATATATGCTGGACTTTCAAACATTCTAGTTCCAAAATTATATTCTTAAGACCTATAAATAAATTATAAACAAAATGATTTCTAATTTATTTTCGATTATGATTTTCATAGTTTATTCTTCAAATTATAAATATTTTGATCATTATTTTAGACTTCCAAAACATGATTAAAATTTATGACTAAGATTATCTTTTACACTTCGAAGAAATATTTGTTCCTTATGTTTGGCATTACAAAATTATCCAATGATAATTATTGAGATTTCTTATATTTACCTTGGTGTTGGATATCATATTTCACTAAAAAGTTTATTAGAAACATGTTTAATTCGATTTGTTTTTACTAAATGAAAATATACTTCCATACCTTATTTTGTAGTAAATCAATTACTCGTTTGATTTGAAAAATATATGATTTAAACTATGATAGCAATAAATATTTTTAGATATTTTATATTGAGAACTTAATCTATCTAGAATTGATTACTTGATAATATGAAAGATGCAGATTAAAAGTATTTTTGATATATCGTAGATTATGATAAGATTAAGTTGATTTAAACATTTATTAGGAGTAACTGATTTCGAATCTAATGATAATATCAATTTATATTTCAATATTTTCATGATAATCGAGTATTTAATTTTGTATTTAATTTATATAATTTGATAGCAATTTAAATTAGTATTCCTATCTACTAACGTATTAGGATTAAACAAAATTGTTTTTGAAGGAGAATGTTTTATCTAGTCGAATATTACCCCTTATCCAACTAGAGGAGGTTAACCCCTATTTAAGGAGAATTATTCCTTGCTATTATGCAAAACAATTTCCCCTTTAGCCACCAACAGTAAAACATCATCGCCATCACCATCTAGCCACAAACCATCATCCACCAACAACCACGTGCATCGTGTCTGTGTCCACCACCCCTTCCACTATATTCTTTTCTTTACAATTACATTCTCCCTATCGTGTCCGACACACCGGACACCCAACCCAATTCTCGTGTCTGTGTCGACCGGCCGACACGAACATTCTCTCCATCGCAGGCTTTTGACCCGTGCCTCTCCTCTGTCCGACCCAACTCCTTCCCTTCGACCGACCAATCCTGCAACCACCACCCGCCACCACTCCGGTAACCATCCGCCTCCCCAGGTCGAGCCTCCCGTTCCAACAACCCGACCACCCCAACCCCGTCCAGTCTCCACCATGCGAACCTCCTTCACCCCGCCCCATGTCGTCAAAACCCTTTTCCAGCCAACACCAGCCACAGCACCACCACTCTCATCCGACCACCACCGGCATCATCATCCACACACCGCCAGCATAAAACCACCAGGAAAGGAGAGAGGGAGTGAGACCTAACCATTCTCCGTCGCCTGCCGTCCATGAACACCCACCGTCCGGCCTCGTCGAGCCCGACGCTCGAGGCTTCGTCATGTCGAGTTCCTCCGTGCCTCCGGATTCGGAGCCGGCTGTGGCACCAACCCCGTTCTCTGGCACCGCCGAGACACCGCACGTCCGCCGCCCGCTTTCCCTACCGCGGAGCATCTCCCCGCCGGCCGTGGTCCTCGCAGCAGCTGCCTCACCGTCGGCACCCCGATCGGTCGCCACCAAGCAGCCGATGTCGTTCCACCTTGCCGAGACCTGCCTACGTGTGCCGACGCCGACCTCCACTCATGGCGAGCTGCACCCTCAGCCGTGACCCGCGCCTCCACGCCGGTTGACCGCCGCGAAGCTCCGCCCGGTGGACCAACCTCCCTTGTAAGTGGTCCGGTGACCGTGTCCTAGATCACCGCCCGACGGACCGCCGCGCCTGGGACCCCCTCGTAAGTGGTCGGACCGCTCTGCAGCCACCCTCGACCCTTGGGTCTCCGCCGGCTCGGTGGACCTCTCTCCGTCGGCGCCGACCTCCACTCCCGGTATGTCCCATCTCTCCATCTCACTCTGAACTCTCTCTCTCTCCCCTTCTCATTCCTTCCTTTAATGATTTAATAGGCTGATTTAGTATTTTTATGTTGGGTATTAGTTGGGTCTTTTGGGCTGATATGGGGAATGGGCTTAGAGCCATACAATGAGTATGTTGGGTCAGACCAGAAAAAGGGGAAATAAAATCGTATATAAACTTTGTATAAGTATCGTACAATTTATGCCTATACGTATATACTGTCATATTAATATTAATCATTTATATCATTATTATGGTATTTGCTATCAAGTATTATTGTACTATAAACATATTCTATATTAACCATGTTATATATATATTTGGTAGTTTGGGCCTTGGGTTTAAAATATTAACTTGGGTATTTGGGCTTTTGTTATATTTTATTGGGCTTAGAGCCTATGGAAAGTATTATGATTTTTCTTATATTTTATAGGGGCCAAGTTGGGCCAGTTTTTGGGTTGGGACTGATTTTTAATAATTTTGTTTTAATTGATTTTACTGGTTTAGTTTAATGGGCTAGGTTCATTAGGCTTTTAGACTATTTAGCTAAATTTCTATTTTTGGCTCATACGTAGACAGGTATATTATAGTATGTGTATATATATACTTTATTATTATCATTATTATTAGTATTATTATTATTATCCATTTTTGGGATGGCATATTGGTATTTTCAAATTATATTGTGGTAGGCTTGGTATATATGTAATTTCAAGTTGGAGTTTTGCTTTAATGATTATTTAGATTTTTTAATGTCTTTTTTTAAAGATATTTTACCAATAAAAATATAGTTTCCAAAACATTAAGTTATTTTTAAAAATTATATATTTATTATATTCTTCTCGATTTCCATCTTGATAATGACAAGTCGTACGATTCTAATTCTTGTGATTCTGACTACCTCGTATCGACCCTAGGCTAATCACGCTACGTTGGACCCCACAAGATGTTTGTTTTACCAGCAAAGGACCTAAGGCAAGTGCACTTTCTGATTGCTTTCGATTCATAGTAGTCTTTTTATTTCATGTTTTTACATATATCTTGCTGCTTGTTGACACGCTCGTCACACGGAGTAGTCGGAAGGAAAAATATCTTAGTAGACATGGACTACCCAGAACTATTCCCATGATGTCTATTCGTGAACAATAGCACCTGTACACGACACGTGCAGGTGCCGGATTTACCCCTTAGCCGTTCACATGTCGAAACGGATATTTCACACCACATAGGTAGTTGTCTTTTATTTATTTCTCTTTTCTTCTCCACCGTGCCATGCCATCAGTTACTTTCTAGTTTTTATCTCATATGTTATTTTATGTCTTGTTAATTCTATTGTTTTTCGTATTGCCGTCGATTTGTGTACTTGTTCAATTCCTGACTGAAAACCAACATTTTTCAGGTTAGCCGTGGATTCACTTAGCTTGGGAGATACGGGTGTACTTGTAGACAGAAACCTAGAAATAGTTATCAGTTGTTTCATTTCATTAATGAGACTTTGTATTTTCTTTAAATATAAATCTTGTAACTGTTGTAATAAATTTTAGAAATGTGAATGAGCAATAAATATTCTATTTTTGTGATTTTGAGCATCTTGGCCATGACACATAGGGAAGTCAAGTTAATCATCTCACTCTGCTACTACCAAGTTTATCTAATCATCATTTGCCAATCATACCTTTATCTCACAGGTCCAAATATGAAAATCAACCCTTATATGACTACTACCAAAAAATTTAACCTTTTGTCATGAAGATTGGACCTTGTCATAATACCATAGGCTTGACCTTTATCCCAAGATTACTAACCCAGGAAGTATTATTCTTGTTAGAGATCAATATTATCCACTTAATCATCTTTAAATCCAAATTCCTTTACCTTGTCCTAAATTGGATTCGAAACCTCTAGATCAAAGTTTATGAAATATTTGAACTTTTTCAAATCACGCTCCTCGTATTACTCAAATCCAATACCACTATGCCATACATAAACTTATTCTCTATTATAAAATCAACCTTCATATTTTCTTCAACGTACACCTTCAAATATTATCCTTCTTAAATTTTAAAATCTCCACAAAATCTCTAAAGAAAATTTCCTATAACTCCAAATCCTTGTGTTCTCTCTGTTCCTAGTCGTCCTCTTACCAATATCTTGTTCAATTTTGTATCATCATCATATATAGTTAAAATTTCTTCTCCATTACTAAATTCCTAAATTTAGCATCATAGCCTTAAAGTGAAATATCCCAAGAATCAATAACCTAAAATTATCCAAGTTCTCAAAATCATTTCGATCTCGGATGTCCTTGTCAGTCCTAAACTGTAAAACCCCTAAATTTTTGGAATTATTTTTCTTATCTATTTGATTTAAATATAATTTTATGGAATTTATGAATATTTTTTATTAAATAGTTATTATTATAGATGACCATAGCCATGGTTAAGATTTGGAGTACAAGACGACTAAGATTGTGACACAGATAGTATACTTGTGTGCTTTAACTAGTATCCTAGCCATGTTAGGAATGTCATGGTCATATTGTAGTCTCTTGCATGTTAAAAATTCAAATTATGGCACAAGTCATATTTTTATTTAATTAATTAGTTAATAAAGCCTTTATGACTTTTAGGAGACCCGGTTGCACCAAACCTTCCCAAACCTCTCCCAAGCCAAACCCAAACCTATGTAGGCATGTTGGGCATTAAAATAGATTAATAACCATATATATTTAATATTTATTCAGATTTGAATTGTATTTATATATAGAAAACTAATTAGTTCCATATTAGGAAATGTTTATTTAAATCCCCATCAATCAATTAGCCAACTCACCAACAACCAAAACAAATCAAAGAGGGCCACAATTGGCTGAAGAAAACAACCCTCCCCGGTGTATATTCCGCCAACATCCCGTTAGGAATAGGTTTGCTATTATACTACATGCATGCAATCCAAAAAGCCCATATATATACCTACTTTTAGCCAAACCCAAACCCTAACTTAATTCTCCCTTCCTCTTCCTCTCCATAGCCGACCAACCCCCTCTCCCTCTCCAAATTTTGGCAGCACCTCCTCCATCCAAACCCATCATCTTCATCCCCTATCATACAGCTCTTCTCCTCCATAAAAACTCCTTCTTCATCTTTCTTCCATCCAAACTCCACCAAACAAATCCTGAAAACTCCATCTTCTTCATCCAACTATCTAGAGCCATTTTCAACTCCTACAAACTCATCAAGAGAGGATTAGCAAGCAAGGATAGCAATAAAGGTGTGAGCTTTGGCAAGGAGAAGCCTCCACAACCCAACTAGCAAGGACCTTTGGTAAAAAAATCCTAATTTTTCCATCTCAAACTTATGCTATAGTTCTGTAGAAATTCTATTATTAAATCTGTAAAAATATTATTTTGGTACCTTTTGTTATTTATTTTCACCCATAAAAGTTTCATGATTTATAGTCGTAATATTCATGCTTCGGTAGGATCAAATTTAACCCTGATGTGAAGAAACTATAAGTTATTGGTGATTATTTTTGAAACTGAATTTTCAGTGTGTTTATATATAGAAATTAGGATTTTTAAGTATTTTACATGAATTTAGCAACTCAAATCTGGTCAAAAAAAATTATAGGTCAAAACTAGATTTTTGGGTAATCTGCCGAGTTAGAATGTTCCAAATTAGTAGCATAAATTAAATTTTTTATTCGTATCCTAATTCTGAGAGATAATGTACTTTAAATTCTGTATAAAATATATGTTTTGGTATTTTAGCTATTTTGAGTAATTGGCCATGTTCAAGACGAGTTTCGGGTAGACTAGCTGACGTAGCAGTCAACTAGTCATATAATTCTTTATAAATCGTAATTCTGGAATTTCAGAGTTAATACTGTAGTTAAATAAATTATTTAGGAGCATTGGATTCCGGAGGCGTGGACACGGGAGCGAGACTTCATCTTCACATCACGGAACCAGGCAAGTACACCTTGCCAAACTTTACAGTACTTACATGCTTTTTTATATTGCTATTCTTTTATGTCTCACTTGGTATATATTTCTCTTCCGCTTCATATCGTGGTTATTTTCTAGTTCTACATGCACGTACATGGTTGCTCTTTCTTTTCTCATGTTACTCGTCATATTATTCTTTCGTGTTCATGTCTACTGATAGTATTGCTTAGCCTCTGTCGTGTCCCTTTGACATGATTGAGCTGGACTTGACTTGTTGACTTGTTGACTTATTGACTTGACTTACCTTGACTTGACTCGAAGTTCTAGGCGAGGACCTTGTGATACATGATGACTATACTTGACCACTCTCTATTGGAGCCCCCGCTGAGCTGCGATAGAGACTTACTGTAGGTTGTGAGCCCCCACTGAGCTGTGATTTATAGGGCCGTGAGCCCCCACTGAGCTGCGGTTTACTCTAATTTACTCGTAGTCATGTTTATCATCACGATTCTCGACGGCATGCCACTACCTTATATATTTCATTCTTATACTACTCTGCAGTCTTTATTTCCTCTATAATTTCATACCCTTTCATTGCATGTTAAAACTGTTGAAGTAGGCTTGTATATTATGTGTCTTGCTAGTCCCCTGAGGACCTGGTTATCTTTTCAGCCTTAGTTAGAGAGTAGAACTTTTTGGAGGTTTATGGTTCTGGAGTGGAGACAGGTGACGTACCTTCGCAGGAGGACGAGATAGTGGTCGAGGACTTCTCTTGAGACACGTCTCTTTATTTTATATTTGATACATTATTTTCTTTCTTTTCATCAGTGAACATGTAGTTTATTATTCATTTCTTTATAATGTGGTTTCGGGAAGTCTTACCCGCACAGTTATTATTTCTATTTCATGTTGGACAGATCTTTCTCGTTAGTATTATTTTATTGGACTTGATACCTCGTATCTTATGTTCTGTGTGGATGGGATTAGCTGTGTACCTGTAACTTTTACTATATTCTAGATTGTTATCATGATTTACAGCTTAAGCATTTTGCTAGTAGGCTTATTATGAGATTTGGCCCACTAGTGAAGTGTTGCTGGCATATACCGTATCCTGATCCTATACGTATTTTGGGATTGGAACGTTACATAAATTTGTGGTGGCCCATGCAGGTCTATATTAATCACTTCGGTTACGTTACTGTACCGACGTGAGCCTACGAATAGGATAGAAAGGACCCATAGGAACTGGGAGAGGTTTGGGAAGGTTTGGTGCAATCGGATCTCCTAAAAAGTCATAAAGGCTTTATTAACTAATTAATTAAATAATTAATTAAATAAAAATATGACTTGTGCCAAAATTTGAATTGTTAACATGTAAGAGACTACAATATAACCATGACATTCCTAACATGGCTAGGATACTAGTTAAAGCACACAAGTACACTATCCGTGTCACAATTCTTAGTCGTCTTATACTCCAAATCTTAACCATGGCTATGGTCATCTATTATAATAAATATTTAATAAAAAAATATTCATAAATTCCTTAAAATCCTGTTTAAATCAAATAAATAATAAAAAATAATTCCAAAAATTCAGGGGTTTTACATTCTACCCCCGTTAAAAGAATTTCGTCCTCGAAATTAAAATAACTCACTAAGGTAAAGGAAAACATGTATATGGTTCTAGGATGTCTCTAAAGTGTGCTTTGTCTCTATGGTTATTCCTAAGCAAACATGCACCAAACTAGCGTAAACTATAATCTAGTTCTATTATTAACACAAAATCAAGTTATTACCTTTCGTTGCTTCTTGTGTCGTTGTTCCGTCTTCAATCCTCATGGCAAAGTGTTAGCCCAATGATTACATCATATTTTGAATATGGCTAATCATTTAAGTTTAACATAATGATGTCACTAATATTCTTATATTCACTATCATGTTGCTACTTAAACTTTGTATTGTCCTAATTGTCCTAAATCATATTTCTATGCTTGTATCGTACTGTACATATTTTGCTCACCCTAACATGTATTTGTATACATGCAGTAAGCATGATCTAACATGATCAAACCAGGACATAGGCAATGAAGAATTAATGTTGGACCAAAGACGGCGTCATACAAAAAGATTTCTCTGAACCGCCTAGCGACCTATCCGGGGCCTCGCATCGGGGGTTCCGCTGCCCCGGTCAGCGGACAGGGGTCGAGGGGGCAGCTTCCTCCGTCGGGGGTTTGGTGGCAAAGCCCCCGAAAGGTATTCAGATTTCCAGATCTGTTTATCTTTGGATGACTGCTGTCAAGGAAAAAAACGTCTTCAGATCTGCTCAAATATCAGAAGAAAGGCGTCATCAAAGGGCTCTTAGTTTTTCTATTTGTTCCAAATCTGTAATCTTCATTTTATTGAGTCTAGAAGAATGTGTACATTGAGTCGCACTGTGTTATCTCAACCCCTAGACATATCTCTCCAAGCTCTACCATACAAACAGACCGATTCCTAAACCAAGCCCAAGCTCCACAAAGCCAAACAAAGCCCAAAGGCCATTCTGCCACCTAGGAGGCAGAGTTCGGGCTGAACTCTGTCTCCTGATCACCAACACCCTGATTTTTAGGGCCTGCTTGGTAACGTTCAAAATTTGAATTCTTGGGGCAGAATTCGGGCCAAACTCTGCCTCCCAGAGTAGTATAAATAGAGATTGAATTCTCTCATTTCATATCATCTCTCACCTTCAAATATTCAAGCCTTCTAAGCTCTACTACTCTAAGCCTTATTCTTCCACATCTCCTAAGCCACAACTCTCATTAGCCCAAGGTGCTTAGTGCGATATCAGCTAGAAGTTATGTACAAGAGTGAAAAAAAAGTCACTTGGACAATTCTAAGTTTCGCCACTTGTAGATCTGTAAGAAGTTGGCGTGCTCTTCTGAGTAAAGGCACGTGGTTGTACACTATTTCACAAATAGTGGATTTCAATCCTGAGCTAGAGTTCTCAGGCCTGGACTAGTCCTCCACGAGGAAAACAAGGTTAAAACTGCTGTGTTTGCGTATGCTCTACTGATCTTTATTTACTTCCGCATTTCTCTCTGATTTATTTACTATCTTGATAGTTGTTTGTGGAGGTGATATAGAGTTAACTTTTTATTTGGTGATTATCGACACAAACTCTATTCACCTCCCTCTAGAGTTGTCTATACATTTTTTCACAAAGGCCTATCTTGGTCGTTGTGCTCCTGCCTGTTGTCTAGCTTGCAAAAATTGTGTCGCCTGGTCGGAAAGCGGTCCACGCGAATATCCTTCCTCAAACACAAGGGTTTGTCTTTCCGAAATAGGTGAAGACATAAAATAAACAATTGCAGGGTTTCAAAGGTGATTGAATAATTCGAAAAAAAAGTGTTATTAAAACGGTTGTGGATGAGATCCTAGAGGGCAAGTATTTGTTAACTATATCTCAATCCACGTAGAATAACCATAAGAAGAGCGAACCAAGTGCACTTTATTGATCAGACCATAATACACTGATTCTAAATAGACAATATGTTAGTGGGCATCCCCAATAAAACATATCTCCTGAACAAGATCGATAAGGAATAAGCTTGCAAAATAGGCTATAATAGCATCATCCGTCAAGATATTCAAATAATATAAGTACGCGAGAATATGATTTGAAAGAAAGCACAAGTAGTTCATGTTCATCAATGTCTAAGACTCATCCGATGTTTGTGTCTCTACAGTTTTCCTACTATCATTTTGTCTAAGGGTTTGGTCGTCCAATTAGGGTATGGGCCTCTAAGACTCTAGAGTCTAGGTAAGCCTATCCTTCTATACTATCTTATATTCAGTGTCATTCAACTATACTTCATTAATTGGGTCATAAGGACATTGGAAGCTACTTGGTGAGGCTTTCTACCCAACTTTCAAGAGTTTAACTAATAGTGTAACTGAATTAGTAGAGCATATATACCTAGGATGAGTCATCATCCTAAATTCTATCGCACGAGGAATAAGACTCGCAGTAGGAAAGGAATCAAGCAAGATGTAATTCTAAGCAATCAAACGAGAGTTCGAAAATAGAATCAAAGAAGGAGATCAAGTATGTGGACAAACCCAAACCTATGTAGGCATACTGGGTATTAAAATAAATTAATAACCATATATATTTAATATTTATTCTGATTTTGATTGTATTTATATATAGAAATCTAATTAGTTCCATATTAGGAAATGTTTATTTAAATTCCCAATCAATCAATTAGCCAACTCACCAACAACCAAAACAAATCAAAGGGGGGCACTCTTGGCTGACCAAAATAGCACTCCCCATGTTTATTCTGCCAACATCCTATTAGGAATAGGTTTGCTATTATACTACATGCATGCAACCCAAAAAGCCCATATATATACCTACTTTTAGCTAAACCCAAACCCTAACTTAATTCTCCCTTCCTCTTTCTCTCCATAGCCGACCAACCCCCTCTCCCTCTCCAAATTTTGGCAGCACCTCCTCCATCCAAACCCATCATCTTCATCCCCTCCATCATACAACTCTTTCTCCTCCATAAAAACTCCTTCTTTCATCTTTTTTCCATCCAAACTCCACAAAAAAAAAACCCTAAAAACTCCATCTTCTCCATCCAACTATCTAGAGCCACTTTCAACTCCTCCAAACCCATCAAGAGAGGATTAGCAAGCAAGGATAGCAATAAAGGTGGGAGCTTTGGCAAGGAGAAGCCTCCACAACCTAACTAGCAAGGACTTTTGTAAGAAATCCTAATTTTTCCATCTCAAACCTATGCTATAGTTCTGTAGAAATTCTATTATTAAATCTGTAAAGATATTATTTTGGTAACTTTTTTTTTATGTATTTTCACCCATAAAAGTTTCATAATTTATAGTCGTAATATTCATGCTTCGGTAGGATCAAATTTAACTCCGTTGTGAAGGAACTATAAGTTATTGGTGGTTATTTTCGAAACTAAATTTTCTGTGTGTTTATATATAAAAATTAGGATTTTTATGTATTTTTTCCACGAATTTAGCAACTTAAATCTGGTCGGAAAAATTATAGGTCAAAACTACCTTTTTTGGGTAATCTGTCAAGTTAGAATGTTCCAAATTAGTAGCATAAATTAACTCTTTTTTTCGTATCTTAGTTCTGAGATATATTTTACTTTAAATTTTTTACAAAATATATTTTTGGTTATTTTAGCTATTTTGAGTAATTGGCCATGTTCAGGACGAGTTTCGGGTAGACTAGCTGACGTAGCAGTCAACTAGTCACATAATTCTTTATAAATCATAATTCTGGAATTTCAGAGTTAATACTGTAGAAAATATTTTTAAACATTATTTTTAGGAATTTTCTATGATTTTTAAGTATGTTATTGACGTGGGGTCATAACCGATTAATTGGAAGGTCGAAAACCCTAAAAGTGTGTTCCGAGGTCTCGTTGGAGACGTATGTATGTTATACAATTTAAGTAGTCCTAAGAGATATTTGAATATAGTTAAAGTAGTTTAAAACACTAATTTAGTTAATTAAGTTATGTTATAAGTTTCATAAGTAGTTAAATAAATTATTTAGGAGCATTGGATTCCGGAGGCGTGGACACAGGAGCGAGACTTCATCTTCACATCACGGAACCAGGCAAGTATACCTTGCCAAACTTTACAGTACTTACATACTTTTTTTTATACTGCTATTCTTTTATGCCTCACTTGGTATATATTTCTCTCCTGCTTCATATCATGGTTATTTTCTAGTTCTACATGCACGTACATGGTTGCTCATGTTACTCACCATATTATTCTTTCGTGTTCATGTCTAGTGATAGTATTGCTTAGCCTCTGTCGCGTCCCTTTGACATGATTGAGCTGGACTTGACTTGTTGACTTATTGACTTGACTTACCTTGACTTGACTAGAAGTTCTAGGCGAGGACCTTGTGATACACGATGACTATACTTGACCACTCTCTGTTGGAGCCCCCACTGAGCTGCGATAGAGACTTACTATAGGTTGTGAGCCCCCACTGATCTATGATCTATAGGGCCGTGAGCCCTCACTGAGCTTCGATTTACTCCGATTTACTCGTAGTCATGTTTATCATCACGATTCTCGACGGCATGCCACTTCTTTATATATTTCATTCTTATACTACTTTGTAGTCTTTATTTCTTCTAGAATTTCATACCCTTTCTTTGCATGTTAAAACTGTTAAAGTAGGCTTGTACATTATGTGTCTTGCTAGTCCCCTGAGGACCTGGTTATCTCTCCAGGCTTAGTTAGAGAGGAGGACTTCCCGGAGGTTATGGTTCTGGAGTGGAGATAGGTGACGTACCTTCACCGGAGGACGAGATAGTGGCCGAGGACTTCTCTGAGACATGTCTCTTTATTTTAGATTTGATACATTATTTTCTTTCTTTTCATTCGTGAACATGTAGTTGATTATTCATTTCTTTATACTGCGGTTTCGGGATGTCTTACCCGCACAGTTATTATTTCTATTTTATGTTGGACAAATCTTTCTCGTTAGTATTATTTTATTGGACTTGATACCTCGTGTCTTATTTTCTGTATGGATGAGATTAGCTGTGTACCTGTGACTTGTGCTATATTCTGGGTTGTTATCATGATTTACAGCTTAAGCATTTCGCTAGTGGGCTTATTATGAGATTTGGCCCACTAGTGAAGTGCTGCTGGCATATACCGTATCCTGGTCCTATATGTATTTTAGGACTGGGGCGTTACATAAACTATACCCACGAATATTAATGTTCTAACCATTAGTGTATATTCTACTACCCTTCTTACACAAAATCCTCCTACGTTATTTCCAGGTAATTTATACCAAAATATTTCTCTAAATGTAATCGTTTCCAATTTGATAATATCTATCTCTTGATTTCATTCTCAATCTCAGTTGTATCTCAATCCTAAAATCTATATCAAGGTCCATCATTTTATATTCCTACCAAGATTACCATATGATAACAAATTACGTCCTTCCAAGCTAGATGATTTACGGTACTTCCTCGACCCTTCCAAGGTAAAGAGATATAAGAATTTCAAAATTTTCAAAGTGTAACTGTCAGAAGTATAAACGAGATAGGAGATTGATGTAATCAGGACAGAGTTAATTAAGATGAAGAATAATTGTAATACAAGGAAACAATGGTAAGACGAAGAAATAATGATAAAATTGTTCTTGCTCATATGTTCAAAAGAATGAACCAATTTAAGATATGATCTGATAACCATACACGTTTTCCTAAAATCATGTTGCAGAATATTTGCCACGCCAGTAAGCATAGCTGTAATAAACGATAGAGTCAATAACTAAGGTGTACACCATATAACATGTTACCTAGAATTCTCGCCACGCCAACCAGTATGGTTGCAAAAAATCTAAATTCCATAATTATGATAGTATATCCAAAATCAGGCTCTATGTCTTTGTCATGATAGCTAGTATGACTGCGATAAATTCTAAACTCCATAAAAAAGCAGACATTTACCTTTCTCAGTGTCCTTATAAAATATGTTATCAGATTATACCTCAATTAAATCCATAATAATTTATCTAAATACAAAAATCAAAGTCAACAACGAACATCAAAATTCAAATTCAACAACGAACCAAGAATAAGTAAATAGAAACAAGTGAAAACAGATTCCGAGATAGGGTATAGAGAGAGATTCTCAGGGGTTGTCCCAAAGATGCCTTCTAGGTCAGAATTCAAATTCCTAGAATATATTCTAAAACAACCTCAACCAAAATAATATATAAGTTCAACTTCTACCTTCTAGTTCTCTCTGGGATCCATAAACTCATCCTAATGCAAGCATAGGGTTCGATAACGGATAGACGTTTCAAAATCAGGATGAATAAAAGCAAGTAGGAATAAACTCGAAAAAGTTTCGAAATAAGACGCCTAGGGGTCATCCCTGGAATCTATCAACAGTTCGTAATATGTGACTGAGTACCAAAATTCTAAAATATTCCATGACTCAAATCTTAATCCTAGGGCAGGCTCGCAGTAGTACAGATAAGCTCAAGTAGGGCTGCAAATGAGCCAAGCCGTTCGTGAGCTGCTTGAAGCTCGGCTCGATAAAAGCTTGTTTGAGCTCGGTTCGTTTAGTAAACAAGCTGAGCTCAAGCTTTATTTTTGAGCTCGTTTAATAAACGAGCCAAGCTCAAGCTTAGAAGTACTCGGCTCGTTTGAGCTCGCGAGCTGGCTCGTTGATGAGCTTGCAAGCTGGCTCGTTTAGAAGCTCGTTTAGGAGCTTGTTTAGAAGCTCGTTTGTTCTTTGTTGAATTCTAAATATATGTATACTTGTGTGCATTATATATTTATATGTCCTTAATAATTGATATTAAGGAACTTTTGAACGGATACTTGAATTCAAACCTAACTAAATTGAAATCGAGCTCGTTAAGCTTGAAATCAAGGTTAATGAGCTTGAAATAAAGTTGAGCGAGCTTGAAATCAAGCTTAACGAGCTCGATTTTGAGCTTATCAAACTTGTTTATCAAGCTTGTTTATCAAGCTTGAATCAAGCCTACTTATCAAGCCAAGCTCGAGCTCAAACCAAGCCAAGCTCAAGCTTAATATAAACAAACTCAAGCCAAGCTCATGCTCTAAAATAAAAATTTACCAAGCTCGAGCTCGAGCTTGAGCTCGATTAATTCTAGTCAAGCCAAGCTCAAGCTTACAAAAGCTTGGCTCGGCTTGGCTCATTTGCAGCCCTAAGCTCAAGTACTACCACGATTTTGCAATAATAGCAAAGACTGACATGCATGGGCTAACACAAAAATGTGTCAAGACCCACACCAGGATAATCAGGCACAAGTAAATAGGACACATCCAGCCTACGCTGCAGAATCGGCGGTAGTACGCTATCAAGTACCCAATAACTATCTACAACATCTAGATGATACAGAATCACAATGTACTCCAATCACACCACAAACAACTAAGGAATATATGAATGAAAAGATATCAATAATACTGAAACAGACAGAGTCTACAAATGAATATACAAGACCAGAATGTAACGGAGGTAAATACAATAACGAAACAAAAAAAACTACAAGGCCTAGATCTCTTGGGAGACAACTTACGATGAATAGAACATTGAGATCCGTCTCTGCTAGCATCATCAAATAGTCTAATAATGTGGGGCATAACAATTCCTAGAATTTGTCAACGAGTCCAATCAGGATGGGAACGAGTACATATCTCTGAAAGCAGTTTTAAAATATGGTAAAAAATATAGAGCTAACAGTAGAATAAAATACATGAGATGCTGTAAAGAAGTACAGGAATACAGGAGATATGGATAAGTAAACTGAGTACATGAATATAATAAGAATCTATAAACTATAATAAATATAACTGTTTCAGAGCACATGATGGTTATGTAATCGGTTTAGGTTGTACATGACTATTTTACGATAATTCAATTATACGTGAAGGTATAATCGATATGTACATTATTACACTATGGAATTTAATCACATAACCACTTCTACTTCCCCTTACCCAATCAATACACAAGGATCTGGTCAAGTTACGATACGTACATGATTGTTAGTTATACATGAAGCACATGTGAACATGAGAGTATATGAGAGCACATGAGTGTATATGAAGAATACGAGTACAAGGAGTACGTGATGCACATGATAAAGTACATGAACATGAAATATCCGATGCACCCGATAAGGGGATAACATCTCATGAAAAGATCCATATAGTACCAATCCGTGTTAACAACGTGTTAGCATCAAGTAAAGTAACCTAAAGCAGGCAATATAGATACTATCATGAATGAAAACTAATAGAGAATGTATTCGCCTCGATTTGGTTAGATTCGATGTACGCAACACGAACATGTCGACACAGAATATGCACGATACTATGCTCCACAGAATGGTCTCACACGACGGTACATACGGTCCCATCGAGTCCAAAATAGTCTAAATAGCCTAGTTTGATATATTGGTGTACAAAATCAGCGGTTGGTACGATAATCTGGTCAAGAAAAGGAAATGGCTATAATAGTCACGATTAAACGACGATTGAATAAATCACGAATTAACTACCAGGCTAAGAATGTACAGATGATATATATGAATTTATTTTAAAAGTACTTATTTATAAACTTTTATTGAAATATATTTATATCCTTATATTTCCAAAAATATATATAGATATATATAATGAAAACCCTTAGCATATAAAATCCAATTGATGAAATCAAACTACTTGCATTTATTTGATTTAAATCGAAAATAGTATGTTGGGCTCAAGGCCTAATATTAATTATTCATTTAAACCAAATCTTATATATATATATATATATATATATATATATATATATATATATATATATATATATATATATATATATATATATATATATATATATATATATATATATATATATATATATATATATCAAAAGCCTAATTTGAAATACCATTATTTATTTGAATATCGGGCATAAACTCAAACCCAGTTGTTTAAACAATTTTATTAAAAAGGAAGGAAAAACGGCCTCAAGGCCAAATCGAATAAATTTAATAAAATCAAAGATAGGTAGGGCTCAAGGACCAATATAGTAATATGTTCTAAACATTTATGCATATATCTATATTAAATTTTTATACATATATACATTCAATTTCCAAAATAACTGTACGTATATTATACTTATTATAAGTAACATATTATATTATGCATAGATATTGATTTAATTCGAAATGGGCTTAAGCCCACACTAATTCTTCATTACTAGATCCTATTTCTTTTCTTTTCTTTTTTATAAATAAAGCCCGGCCCAAGGTGCAGGAACGAAATCGTAAAGCAGAATACTCTAGAGGGGGGGGGGTGAATAGAATAGGCAGCGGAATATTGCTAATTAAAAACTCGTTAGCAGTTAGATCACATATATAAAAAAAAAAAATAACAGTAATGAAAAGAGTGATCAGAAGGCAAACGCAAACACAGAGATTTATACTGGTTTCCCTCTTGTGTGGACTAGTCCAGTCGGAAGAACTCTAGTTTCCAGTTGAATCCACTATTGGAAAATCTTGTAAGTTTTCATACGAAGTCCTTGCAACTTCTACAGATGCGAGCTTTGATACGAAGAACTCGACCAACTTCAATTGTGAAGAGTCAATCTTCAATCAAGCCTCTGATTACAATCTCTCTGAAACTTCTAGACCGCACCGTACTGGCAAATCGACTAGAGGATTGTAACTGTCTTGGGATTTGAAAATGGAAGCTTTTTAGAACTCTTTGGAAGAAATATAAGCTTTAAAAGAGAAGAGATGAAAGTGAATTGGTGTTTTGAAATGATTGAAATCCTTCTCAATTTATAGTTTTTCCAAAGGCAAAAATCTGACAGAATTCGGACAGAACTCTTTGTAACCAACCGCAACTGAAGGAAGACCAAGTTCAAAACTCTGACAGAATTCACATAACGTTCAATTTGGCCGAACTCTGGCCAAACTCTGTCAGGGTTTGGTCAGTTGATTTTGTGAAAAATTGTTTTGGCTTTTTGAAAAATCCTTCAGAAGCTTTTTGTAAAATATATATTTTTCAAAAACATAGGTCATTTTAAAAAGATAGGTCAGTTTTGAAAAACGATTTTGGATAGCCTATTTTCCAGTACGACTTGGTGTACAATGTATTCCTAGACTCAATAAAAATGAAAATTACATTGCTTTAAAGGAAATACATTCTTGAGTGGCAAACAGCTTCGGTCTTGATCTGAGTAGATATCCATCTTTGATCAGTGTCTAAAACGTCGTTAGTAAACATCTGAATTAATTCGTATATCGAGATAGAGTTTGATCAATTATTAAAATCAAGTTTGACCATGACCAATGGGCCAACAATCTTTTCTATTTTGATAATTGACAAACCTTGACCGATATAACATCTTGGTTTAGATCAATTCAAAAGTGTACCGAAAGTACCAAGAGATAAAATATAAAAATTATTCATAACCTGTATTCATGAAGATGTTAGATCATATTTCTCTTCCGTTGTCACTTAGCAAAATAATTGCAAAAGAGAAAGCTCCTCCGTAATAAATGCATAAGTAACAATCAGTGAAGAAATACAAAGAAAAAATATATGAATAAGAGACATTATTTCTAACATTATTTCAACACTGGCATAGTATTTGTCACAGACAGTTTATGTGGAAGCATAAAGAAAAATAATGCTATAATGAAGCTGAAACAAATAAAATGCTAAACTGAATAATAAACTAAACTGAGTCATATGCCAAACTGAGGCATAAAAACATGTCTATCAAAATGTCACAAATCATATCCAAAAATAAAAAGTACTGATAATATCTTGGAATGTTGGAGCATTTCCAAGTAAACATAAGACAAAAGTCATCAGTCTTAAAAAGTAACAACTCAAAAGTCATCCTCATCCTCATCATCATCGGTTGTAGTGCCAGCATGTCCAGATGGACCAGCTCCAGAAGTGCCAGCTCCAGAAGTATGTAAAGTAGTACCAGATGTACGATACCAATCGTATGCGTTCCCCGGCTGGAACAAAGAGTGGACCGCCTCATCATCAATGCGGTAACTAGATACAAAAGGGTCTCGAGGAAGAGAGCTAGCAGAGTGTCCCGTCTGTGCAAATCTCAGATCGGCAAAGGAGTTGGCAATAGCCTAGAACCGAGTCACGTTACGGAACTCATGTTCCCTGGAAGTATCAACGAAGAATGTCTGTAGATCTGATAGGTGCTGGTGAATACCTCAAAGGTCATAGGGTAAGACTGAAGAGGACCAGGTGCTGTAGGAGTAGGGGCAGGAGGAGCAGGTGTAGTAGATGGAGGAACAGTGGCAATGCTGCGACGAGAAAGTTTGAGGAACTTGGGCTCAGGGTCCAGAGCACAAGTGGATAAGTCAATATCAAATCTCTGAAAGATGTGTGGGATGATCATCACATAAGAGAGGTTGCGGTCTCTTTCGCGACTTCTACCCATCATCTGAATGATAGTCTTAGGGGCAGAAAAAGGAATTCCCTTAAGAATGTGATATAAAGCAGAAAGCTCGAGTGCAGTGACATCATCTTTTGAAGTGGATTTTAGAAGTAGAGTAGAATAGATGATGCGATATAATTCATAGTTAAACAAGTTCAAGTTATTGGCCTTGAACTTTCCAGGACAAGCACGTGCGGGCGCACAAAGCTCATTCTTGAAACTAACGAGAGTCGTACCATCGGAGAAATCGAAATCAGTGATATCATCGAGCGGGGCACCTTCGTTTGGAAGACCAAGAATTTTTTCTAGCAATTCATCATTGAACTCGATATCTATACCGCCGACACGAGTTCTCGCGATAAAAGTATCTAACACAAAATTACAGTAAAATAGTCTAATGGCATTAGTAGATATAGGGAATTATAAAGTAGCAAAGTGATGTAACCCTAATGCCTTAAAGTAAGGACGATGGTCAGGAAATACAGTCCATTTGATCGGAGATCTGGTACATATAGTACGCATAATAAAGTCTGCATACCAAAGTAAGGCTTGGTCGGGAGTTTTGAAATAAAACTCATCCGATGCACCGTCATCCTATTGGACCAGAAAAAAACAGAAATCCGTATGCGGATCAGAAGACGATGTCTCATCACTGGCATGGGTCTTCTTCCTCTAGAAAGGATTGAATCCCTTAGGCATTCTATCCCAAAAACTGGAAACCCTAATAATTTGAAAGTAGAGGAGAGAAGGAATTATACCTTCCGAGAATCAGGTATGCTGAAGAGGACGTGATTCTCCGCACGAATCCAAAATTTGGACGAAGATCTCCACGTAGATTGGAAGAAGGAAGGTGGAGAAGAACTAGGGTTTTCGAGGCGCTGCTGTTGATGTGGTTTTGGAAGAATGAAGAAGATGGGGGCCTCGGGTTCTGACTGATATGTATATATACCTAGCCGAACTTTGGCCGAATTTGGACCGAACTTGGGCCGAATTCGCCAAGGGTTCTCCTGGCTAAAAAAAATTTTGTGGGGCCACATCTTTTTCATCAATTCATGTCAAATATTTAATTCAAAGTTTAGTAATTTTAAATTTCAAATAATATAATTAATATTATTTTATAAATTAATATTCTTTACTCAGCGTATGTTTCAGATTAGCTGTAGGAGTACTGTCCCAGCTAACGGAGGTTCACCGGGAAACTCTTAAATATCGCTTTGCTTCGACCATAGTCGTGGTGACAGACAGACTCTTTTTAGGCTTGTCTCAAAAACAGTTTATTGAGTATTGAATAAATTAATTAATAAAACAAAATTAATATTATTGACATCTAAAATTCCTAATTTTTGACGTAAATAATTGAAAAGATCTTTCGCTAGAGGTTTTGTGAGTATGTCAGCCAATTGATTCTATGTGTCTATTTATACAAGGTCTATATCTCCATTTTGTTGATAATCTCTAAAAAAGTGATGTCGAATCTCGATATGCTTAGTACGAGAGTGACATACTGGATTCTTAGTCAAATTAATAGAACTAGTGTTATCACAGAAAATGGGTATGTGTGTAAAATGCAATCCATAGCTTCTAAAGTTTGCTTCATCTATAAAATTTGTGCACAACAACGTCCTGCGGCGATATACTCAGCCTCGGTTGTTGATAATACGACAGAATTTTGCTTTTTGCTAAACCAAGAGACTAGAGCTTTTTCTAGGAAATGACATGTGTCGCTGGTACTTTTTCTATCTACTTTGCATCCGACAAAATCAGCATCAGAATAACCGGTTAGGTCAAATGACATAGTTTTGCGATACCATAAGCCGACAGAAGAAGTGCCTTTAAGGTATCGAAAGATACGCTTAACTGCGCACAGATGTGATTCCTTAGGATTAGCTTGAAAATGTGCACACAAGCAAACACTAAACATAATATCTGGTCGACTAGTAGTTAAATACAGTAAGCTACCGATCATACCTCGATACTTACGTATGTCGACGGGTTTGCCTTGTTCATCAATATCAAGCTTGGTTGAAGTCGCCATTGGAGTGCTAAGTGGCTTGACTGCTTCCAGGTCAAACTTTTTAATAGATCCTTTGTGTACTTTGCTTGATTTATGAACGTCCCATTGTTAGTGTGTTTGATTTGCAGTCCGAGAAAGAATTTCAGCTCTTCCATTATACTCATCTCAAACTTATTCTGCATACACTTTGAAAATTCTTGACAAAGAGATTCATCAGTAGATCCAAAAATAATATCATCTATATAGACTTGAATCAAAAGAATATTGTTATTCAAAGATTTTATAAATAATATAGTGTCAACCTTTCCCTTTGAAAAACTGTTGTCAAGTAGAAAAGAGCTTAGACGATCGTACCAAGCACGAGGGGCTTGTTTCAAACCGTATAAGGCTTTCTTTAACTTGAAAATATAATCAAGATTTTTGAAATCAGTAAAACCGGAAGGTTGAGCTACATAAACTTCTTCTTTTATAAAACCATTCAAAAATGTGCTTTTGACATCCATTTGAAATAACTTGAAATTATGAAAACATACAAATACACATAACATGCGAATGGATTATAATCTCGTAACTGGGGCATAAGTCTCATCATAGTCGATACCTTCTTCTTGATTGTATCCTTGAGCTACGAGTCGAGCCTTATTATGAGTCACTAAACCATTCTCGTTCAGTTTGTTTTGGAATACCCAACGGGTGCCAATGACCGGATGATCAATAGGCTTGGGAACAAGTTCCCAAACTTGATTCTGTTCAAATTGGTTTAATTCCTCTTGCATTGCATCTAGCCAAAAATTATCACTACATGCTTCTTCAATATTTTTGGGTTCAAACTGCGAAACAAAAGCAACACAAGAAGCTATATCTTTATTAGAGGAACGAGTACTTACACCCTTGGTAATCTCACCAATTACCAAGTCCTTTGGATGATCTGCTAAGAATCTTATCTCTTTTGGCGTATCCTCAGGCTTGCTAGTTTTGGCTTCTTTGCTTGAAGACTCAGCTAGTGCTTGGTGTGAAGGTTCTGCATCTTTGTGTGAAGGTTTTGCAATAGCTGTACTTGGTATGATTACGTCTTCATTGTCGTCATCGTCTAAGTGTTGATTTAGCTCATCAAATTGACATTAATTGATTCTTCGATGATCATGGTTCTTTTGTTGATGACTCTGTATCCGTTGCTCTTTGCTGCATAACCTAGAAATATACCTTCATCGGCCTTTTCATCAAATTTACTCAGATTATTTTTAGTATTAAGAATAAAGTATTTACAACCAAAAATCTTGAAATATAAAACAGTGGGTGTTCTATCAAACCATAGTTCATAGGGAATCTTCTTCGATATAGGTCGAATTAGAACCCTATTGAGAATATAGCACGCTGTATTGACAGCTTCAGCCCAAAAGTATCTAGGTAGACTAAACTGGTTTAACATTACTCTAGCTATTTCAGATATAGTCCTATTCTTACGTTCCACAACTCCAATTTGTTGTGGAGTCCTAGGGCAAGAGAATTCATGCAAATAATCGTATGTGTAACAAAATTGCTTGAATTCTGTATTCTCAAATTTGCCGCCATGATCACTACGAATGCGAGTAATCATGAACCCTTTTTCATTCTGTACTTTCTTGCAAAAGGTGACGAATTCTGATAATGCATCATTCTTGCGTGCAAGAAAATATACCCATGTATATCTAGAAAAATCATCTACAATGACAAATACATATAACTTACCACCCAGACTAGCAATTCTACTTGGTCCAAATAAGTCCATATGCAACAGTTGTAAAGGTCTAGTGGTACTTACAGCATTCTTGGATTTAAAGGCAGATCGAGTAGCTTTGTTCTTTTCACATTCACTACATACCGTATCATTCTTGAAAGATATGTCTGGTAAGCCGCGTACCAACTTCTTTGTAGATAGTCTTGAAATTGTATCTATGTTTGTATGATCGAGTCTCATATGCCATAGTTGACTCTCAATACTTTTGGCCATCAAACATCTACCTGCTTTGTTAGCATCTTCTAACAGATAGAAAACATATATGTTGTCTTTCCTGATACCTTCAAAGATAGTACTACCAGTTGAACTATCAACTTATAACACCCCGTTTTCCAGATTAGGGTAATTTTGAAATTTTGTAATTATAATTATTATTTATTGATATTTATTTAATATTATGATTTTGGTGATTTTTAATCATTTTTAAACTATTTAAAATCATGACTTGTGATTTGGTGTTTTGCTAGTGTAACCCTAGAGATAAGTGACCTAGAGCCTAGCCATGTGATTAGGATGTTTAATTAGTACATTTTAGCCTTGAGGGTATTTTGGTCATTAATTGAATTTATTGAAATTTATTTTGAATTATTAGAATTATTTAGAATTTATGAGAATTATGTGTTTTTATTACAAATTGATTAAGTTGTTAATTGCCATGTTGATTTTAGACTAGTTGAGACTTTATAGACTAGACTAGAAGCTAACCCTAGCTATAGTGACTTGGTTAGATTGTGTGACCCTATTCTAACTTAAGTTAACCTCATTCTAGCCATTAGAAACTAGTTTTCAAATAGGAAGAATAGACTAGGTGCATTGATTTCATGACTTATGGTTTTAGATCCATGACTTGTGACTTAAGCCCATAGGCCTACAAACTAGGAAACCCTAACCCTAATCCACACTGAGTGGCCGGCCAACCTAGAAAATCCTCCCCTATATAATGCCTCTTCCACTTAGGACTAGCCTCTTTAGAAAATTTTGCAAGTTGGAAAAGAAAGGTAAAGTTCCATCTTCCCTAATTCATAACAAATCCATTTTAATTCCTTTTTCTTTCAAACCACTTGCATTAGATTCTAATTGTCTCCCTCTTGCTGTTCATAGAGGATAATCTCAGTTTATGGACAATTTGGGAGTGTAACGCCCCAGTCCCATAATACATAGGACCAAGAACGTGAACATGCCAGCTGCACATATACGAAGAATACTCCAATATATGGAATCCTCATATATGTACATAAGCTATAAATAAAATAATCACAGGCCAGAATAACATAATCAAATCTCATCACAGCTCAACACCGAAAAATATAGAGTCCAAATAATAAATAAAAGTATCAAAAGATAGCCGGGTGAACATGCTCACTCCAAACAGCTATGAAAAATAGTCTCACAAGATCGGAGTCCAACCTCCGCAGAATAGAAAGAAAAGAGATGTAAAAATAATATCCACTAATGTCTCAAACAAAGAATAGACTAGAAATCCGTAGGAGCTGACTCGGTATCAATGTAAGCTAGATCCAGAGCTGCTCCGTACTCCTGTAGGAAGTCGTCTAATCCTGGAGAGATAACCAGGTCCTCAGAGGGACGTAACAAGATACAAGAAAACACCATGCCATAATAACTGTGATATATAATATAAAGAAAAAAATATGTATGCAATCAGGTGCCTAACCAGTCTACAGTGATAATACAATAAGAACAAACCTTTGACGCATGGGCAGGTTCAGGAATATCAGGAATCAGGACCGTATCTCCCATTGGAGATAACCGGCAATCAGGACCGTACCTCCCACTGGAGATAACCGGCTATCAGGACCGTACCTCCCACTGGAGATAACCGGCTATTAGGACAGTGCATATATGACCCATACGTTAAGGAACTGTTCTTTCCACCCAATGCCTGTTAGAGTCACATCCATGACTCATATGTACCTCTAGTAACTGCCAAGTCTACTACCATGCAATCTATTGGCAGTTACTCCTATCCGCCGTACGTCTCATACGTATCAGTGGCCGGCCGACTACGCGAGTACGTGTCCTACATGAGACTCATAATACGTGGTAAAGTATGTGTCAAGGCCGTATGAGATATACCAATACCTCATCATCAATGGATAGTCACTATGCTAATTCAATGCAAAAATAATATAAAAGCAAATAAAACGACCGATATGGTCGCTCGCTCCCAAGTGTGACTTGGACGCACAGTGATGCAAAATATAGAGCAATATATATGAAACTGAAAATAAATAACAAAAAATAAAGTAAAATAATCACAGAGTAAGGTGGCAAGGTATCTTGCCTGCGGTGCGAGAAGGGCAAATCCAAGAGTAGCAAGTATCAGCACCAAAATTTACAAATCACAGATGACTCCAGATGCTGAAACAAACATCAAACATGATCTCGTTAAAGAAGATATACCTAGAAAAAGCCTGTCCAAAAGTCAAATTCTATAACAGGGGCAAAATCGTAATTTCGGGTCAAAATAATGTCCGCCGTTGGATCCACTTCGCACCGAAACGCGTACCAAGGTCTATGGTCTCTAAAGTCGTCAAATTACATGTCTACGGTTTCAGTTTGAGGAGAGGAACTCAACGGTATGTCCAATTTTGGATTTCGATGAGCCGTGTACAAATTCGCCCGTTTGAGTGGGTCGCGGGCCCGCCAAAAATGGGTTCCGATTTGACCTTCTCAGAATCGAACAAAACTTGGCACACAGGACCAGAATTTTGATTCGGACCTGTTGGCACAAGTTTCATTTCGAATCGACGACTGTACACGAAGTTAGGACAAAGTTTCCAAATTGGTGATACGGGGGTATCTTGACGGATACGGACAGATTTTGTCGCGCACACACGACGAAACTGAGTTCCGTTAGTTCCCACACGTCGGCAACGTCCATACACGCCTTTCAATGCGTATAGCACGCGACCATGTCGCCCGATTTGTCGGGGCGTATGCCGTATCAGACAGAATTCTAGAATTTTGTATTGTTTTCAAAACAGTTTTTCTCCAACTTCGACATCAAATAACTTTTTACATGTTTATCGAAATAATGCTCCAGAAGGTGCGTTGCATTCTCGTTTATGTTGTTAACTACAGTTTTCAATTAGTTCATCAAAAACCCTAATATTTAGATCATAATTAGGCTTATAAGTCGAGGTTTGGAACAGCCTTGCTGCTCTATTTTTTGAGCGATGCGGGCTCACCTTCGTATCGAATTTTCGACCGATCGAGGGAACGGTGTCGGGATCCATCAAAGGGGATGAGAAGAGGGTTATACTAGCTTCCTATACGAGTTTGTAGAATTGAAAACGATCATGTATAGAGGAGATGTGATGGCGAGAAAGAGGGTTACCTTACTGCGTAAAATACCGGTACTACCACTGTCACGGACGGTTGGCGTCGGGTTCCACGGCGGTGCGACGGTCGGAGGCAGATCACGGCTGGTCGGAGATTCGTGCAGCAGCGAAGGGGACTCGGGGACGAGGGGCTTCAGGTGGGAGATGAGAATTCGAGGGGTTAGGGTTCGGTCGCAGAAGCAGTATTTATACTGCTGTCGCTGCTGTCTTCTTAATAGGACTCGGATTATGGGGCTCGGGTGCTAAGGTTTGACTTGGTTTGCTAAAAATAGCAGCTGCAGTTGCTACGTAAATTTGGTGGTTTGGTCTTAGGGGGTTGGGCCCCCTCCCGCAGCTTAGCTGCTGCTAATGGTGGGGGTTTGGCCCACCACTCAGTTCTTTTCCTTTTTTTTTCTTTCTTAAACCTACAAGTCACATGACTGTAACATAGTAAAAGGAAAGCTAAGCCTGGCTGCCCCTTGTTGGGTGTGGCCGGGCCCACTTTTTTTTCTTTCCTTTTTTTTTCCTTTTAATTAAACATTTGCTAATATATATATATATATATATATATATATATATATATATATATATATATATATATATATATATATATATATATATATATATATATATATATATATCTTTTAAGCTAGCAAAAAAATTCCTCAAAAATTACAAATAAATTCCTAAAAATCCTAGATTTAATTATAATCCTTATTTAATAGAAATACGATCATGCACACATATTATAATATATATATACACACATACATTAATTATACTAATAAACTAGTAGCGAATAAATCCCTAACTAATGAAAGGCATAACAAAAAATTAATTAAATTAAAAAAATCAATATAAATAATGGGGGTTTACATCCTACCCAACTTAAAAAAAATTTTGTCCTCAAAATTAAACTAGGGTAAGGGTTGAGGGATAAATAGAGTGGTTTACGGTGGGGATACAACCGCACGATTTAAAGTGGTACCTTGGGTTTATTCACCTTGCATCATCTTTCAAAAATGAGTAAAAGACAAGGTTCATAAAGAATTCATAGACGATGCTATTGAGCACGAATACGAGGTCCATAGGCTATTAAATAATTCAAAGCGGAATTATCAAGGTGGTCGCAGATGAGGCTCCGGGGACGAGTTTGACTATGTCTTCATCCACGTAGAATAATATGTGAAGACGAACCAAAATGTACTAGGTTGATCAGACCATCATGCACCGGTTCTGATTAGACAATATATTAGTGGGTGCGCACCCAATAAATCATGTCATGATCAAGCTCGATGAAGAATAAGCTTGCAAAAACTAGGCTATAATTGCGGTGTTAGTCAAAGTGGTCAAAGTATGTACGCGGGATTGGTGATTGGAAGGAAAACACAATTTGTGCAAGAATCTAAGCTGTGTCCGGTGTTCGTGTTTATCCAATCATTCCACAGTCTGATTTCTATGGCCTAGACTAAACTAATGGGGTATGGATCTTATGTCAAGCCATGATAATTGGAAATATTACAATTAAAACCGTACCTGCTATGACTTCTCCTTCTACTCCCATATTCTCCACTGCCAGTGAGAAGGCCTGTCTATAGTTCTGACTGAGGTCCCGAGCTCTAGTCCTGTCGTGTTGTACTGACTGGAGAAGTAATGGTAGGCTAGGTGATCCCGCTACTGGTCCGGGTGCTGCTAGTGCTGGAACTGCCGGTCTCGGGGCCTGCTGGGCATAAACTAGTGACTGCTGCTCTGGACACTCTCTCACCTTGTGTTGTAATGAGCCACATCTCAAGCATGCTCCAAGTCGAGTTCTGCAGTCTTTTTGGAGATGCCCTGGCTTTCCACAGAAATTGCAAATAGTCTTCTGATAAGGCGCAGACCTCTCCTGCTGCTATCCTGTAGCCCTTCTGATAGGTCCACTCTGTGTCGATCCCGTAGGTGTAGTTGCCAGTGTATGGCATCTCGTGGTCTGCTGCTGCTCCTTACGAAGAATCTCCTGAGCACGAGCTTCTTCCAGGACAGCTGAATGTGAGACTCGAGACTGGGTAGTCGTATAAGACTTGAGCTCTGGTGCAAGCCCCTGGTGAAATCTCCTCGCCTTCTCTAACTCTGTCGGAATCAATCCCGCACCAAATCTACTCAGGCGATTGAACTCTGATTCATACTCATCAACTGTCATATTTTCTTGCTTCAGATGAAGGAACTGGTCGTAGAGACCATCTCGAACATGAATAGGGAAGAACCTTTCATAATATAAATCATAGAACTGCTTCCAGGTGGTCCCAGTACCTAATCGCCTTTCTTCCGCTTTCCACCAGTGGTGAGCATTATCTTCTAGCAGTAGGTCTACTACTGTCATCCAATCTCGAGCTGGCAATTGGGATGCCTTCAGTAGCTTCTCTGTACTAATAAGCCACTGTGACACCTCTAGTGGCTTCTCCGTTCCATTGAAAGGCTTAGGGTTCATATCTGTAAAGTTCTTGATAGAACCTTCATAAGGATGCAGAGCCGGTGCTGGTGCTGGTACTGAAGGTGGTGGTGGAGGACTAGCTAATGCTGCCATTATCGTCTTTCTCATCAGATCAGTCTGCTGCCACTGAGCCTGCATCATTGCGTACATAAACTGAGAAGTAGGGCTCCCATCAGTCGGTGGAGGAGGCATCTGTGGGCCCGACTGTGGCAGAAACTGCTGAGGGAATGGTGGTGGAGGTAGTACCGTCCCTCCTAAGGGTACTGCAGGGACCTGCCCAGTTTGATTGGCTGGGGGAGCTTGAGTCTCTAGGTGCACCGTTGTTGGAGGTGTGGTAGTCTGCTGCTGTCCCGGCTGGTATGGTGTTACTGGAGTCATCGGAGGATTCTGTCCCTCCGGGTTGGTCTCTTCGCCAGATGTGAGGGCTAAGGCAGAAGAATATCCGCTTCTTAGATTCATACTGTTGGCACGAAGAATAATAGGATGATATTAGGAAAAGTTAGATATGAGGTAAATTGAGCAATCAAAGGATTCGAAAAGGATTGGAAGTCAAGGGGAGCAGTAGTTCTGGATGAGATGTTATTCCTATTCTTATATGCAGGCTTGTTGGGCACAGTCATGTAACCCAACAATATACTCTGACCTGCATGGGCCACCACAAAAACATGTAACGCCCCAGTCCCATAATACATAGGACCAAGAATGTGAACATGCCAGCTGCACATATACGAATAATACTCCAATATATGGAATCCTCATATATGTACATAAGCTTTAAATAAAATAATCACAGGCCAGAATAACATAATCAAATCTCATCACAGCTCAACACCGAAAAATATAGAGTCCAAATAATAAATAAGAGTATCAAAAGATAGCCGGGTGAACATGCTCACTCCAAACAGCTATGAAAAATAGTCTCACAAGATCGGAGTCCAACCTCCGCAGAATAGAAAGAAAAGAGATATAAAAATAATATCCACTAATGTCTCTAACAAAGAATAGACTAGAAATCAGTAGGAGCTGACTCGGTATCAATGTAAGCTAGATCCAGAGCTGCTCCGTACTCCTGTGGGAAGTCATCTAATCCTGGAGAGATAACCAGGTCTCAGAGGGACGTAACAAGATATAAGAAAACACCATGCCATAATAACTGTGATATATAATATAAAGAAAGAAAAATGTATGCAATCAGGTGCCTAACCAGTCTACAGTGATAATGCAATAAGAACAAACCTTTGACGCATGGGCAGGTTCAGGAATATCAGGAATCAGGACCGTATCTCCCATTGGAGATAACCGGCAATCAGGACCGTACCTCCCACTGGAGATAACCGGCTATCAGGACAGTGCATATATGACCCATACGTTAAGGAACTGTTCTTCCCACCCAATGCCTATTAGAGTCACATCCATGACTCATATGTACCTCTAGTAACTGCCAAGTCTACTAGCATGCAATCTATTGGCAGTTACTCCTATCCGCCGCACGCCTCATACGTATCGGTGGCCGGCCGACTACGTGAGTACGAGTCCTACATGAGACTCACAATATGTGATAAAGTATGTGTCAAGGCCGTATGAGATATACCAATACCTCACCATCAATGGATAGTCACTAAGCTAAGTCAATGCAAAAATAATGTAAAAGCAAATAAAACGACCGATATGGTCGCTTGCTCCCAAGTGTGACTTGGACGCACAGTAATGTAAAACATAGAGAAATATATATGAAACTGAAAATAAATAACAAAAAAATGAAGTAAAATAATCACAGAGTAAGGTGGCAAGGTATTTTGCCAGCGGTGCGAGAAGGGCAAATCCAAGAGTAGCAAGTGTCAGCACCAAAATTTATAAATCACATATGACTCCAAACGCTGAAACAAACATCAAAAATGATCTCGGTGAAGAAAATATACCTAGGAAACGCCTGTCCAAAAGTCAAATTCTGGAACAGGGGCAAAATTGTAATTTCGGGTCAAAACGATATCCGCTGTTGGACCCGCTTCGCACCGAAATGTGTGCCAAGGTCTATGGTCTCTAAAGTCGTCAAACTACATGTCTACGGTTTTAGTTTGAGGAGAGGAACTCAACGGTATGTCCAGTTTTGGATTCCGATGAGCCGTGTACAAATTCGCCCGTTTGAGTGGGTCGCGGGCCCGCCAAAAATGGGTTCCGATTCGACCTTCTCAGAATCGAACCAAACTTGGCACACATGACCAAAATTTTGATTCGGACCTGTTGGCACAAGTTTTATTTCGAATCGACGACTGTACACAAAGTTAGGGCAAAGTTTGCAAATTGGTGATACGGGGGTATCTTGACGGATACGGACAGATTTCGTCGCGCACACACGACGAAACTGAGTTCCGTTAGTTCTAACACGTTGGCAACGTCCATACACGCCTTTCGATGCATATAGCACGCGACCATGTCGCCCGGTTTGTCGGGGCGCACGCCGTATCAGACAGAATTCTAGAATTTTGTATTGTTTTCAAAACAGTTTTTCTCCAACTTCGACATCAAATAACTTTTTACATGTTTATCAAAATAATGCTCCAGAAGGTGCGTTGCGTTCTCGTTTATGTTGTTAACTACTGTTTTCAATTAGTTCATCAAAAACCCTAATATTTAGATCATAATTAGGCTTACAAGTCGAGGTTTGGAACAGCCTTATTGCTCTATTTTTTGAGCGATGCGGGCTCAACTTCGTGTCGAATTTTCGACCGATCTAGGGAACGGTGTTGGGATCCATCAAAGGGGATGCGAAGAGGGTTATACTGGCTTCCTATACGAGTTTGTAGAATAAAAAACGATCATGTATAGAGGAGATGTGATGGCGAGAAAGAGGGTTACCTTGCTGCATAAAATACCGGTACTACAACTGTCACGGACGGTTGGCGTCGGGTTCCACGACGGTGCGGCGGTCGGAGGCAGATCACGGCTGGTCGGAGATGCGCGCAGCAGCGAAGGGGACTCGGGGACGAGGGGCTTCAGGTAGGAGATGAGAATTCGAGGGGTTAGGGTTCGGTCGCGGAAGCAGTATTTTTACTGCTGCCGCTGCTGTCTTCTTAATAGGACTCGGATTATGGGGCTCGGGTGCTAAGGTTTGACTTGGTTTACTAAAAATAGCAGCTGCAGTTGCTACGTAAATTTGGTGGTTTAGTTTTAGGGGGTCGGGCCCCCTCCCGCAGCTTAGCTGCTGCTAATGGTGGGCGTTCGGCCCACCACTCAGTTCTTTTCCTTTTTTTTTTTCTTAAACCTACAAGTCACATGACTGTAACATAGTAAAAGGAAATCTAAGCCTGGCCGCCCCTTGTTGGGTGTGGCCGGGCCCACTTCTTTTTCTTTTCCTTTTTTTTTCCCTTTTAATTAAACATTTGCTAATATATATATATATATATATATATATATATATATATATATATATATATATATATATATATATATATATATATATATATATATATATATATATATATATATCTTTTAAGCTAGCAAAAAATTCCTCAAAAATTTACAAATAAATTCCTAAAAATCCTAGATTTAGTTATAATCCTTATTTAATAGAAATACGATCATGCACACATATTATAATATATATATACACACATACATTAATTATACTAATAAACTAGTAGTGAATAAATCCCTAACTAATGAAAGGCATAACAAAAAATTAATTAAATAAAAAAATCAATATAAATTATAGGGGTTTACAGGGAGAGTTGGCTAGCAAGGAGGAACCCCCATTTAAAGCTTTCTTTAGTTTTTGACACCAATAGGTAATACCATCTAAATTCATCTAAATTGCTGTTTTAATTGCATGGTAGCCTAGATCTAGGTGTCCCCTAGCTAACCCCCAAGTTTGCTAGGAAACCGTGTCCGATTCGTGTGCCAATTGGACATGTATCAGTTTTAGGCATTAAGTGTTTGATGAAATGCTCCAAAGGACATTTCGACTTAATTTCTGGAATCTTTTTGAATGGATTTGTAGATCTTGGGCTTGCTTATAGATTTGTGTCATTTCTCTTTAATTTTGGTTTCGTGTCGTGTCCACACGAGGACATGAACACAGTCCCCGCACGCGGCTAGGGTTTTCCCTGCTACTCGGGGTAAAATTCTCCACGGACACGGTGACTCGACACGAGCCACTTGACACGTGGATGGGGGCAGTGTCTGACAAGGCCCTTCCCAAGTCTCATGTGTCCACGTGTCGTGTCGAGCGAGCACGAGCTCGTGCACTGGATTTGTACTATACGCGTACAGTTCGATTTTGGGTTCTGATACGGCTTGATAAGTCGGACACGACGACACGTGGGTCCGATTTAGGGTGCTAGGCCCCTAGATTTACCCTAGGCGTACCCCCATGCACGAGCACGAGAATTGGTTTGCACTGTGTTGAAAGCTAGGGGCGTGTGCACGCGTGTACGACGATTGTTTGTGCACTGTCAAGTGTCTGTGTGCATGTGTTGTTTGGACACGATTCATGTCCAATTCCTGGACACGAATACACTCTCATGTACCTTCACATGTATGTCCTTAATTACCAACTTGTTAATTGTGATTTTAATGGCTAATTGCATTCAAAAATTCGAATTCTCTTGATAGCTGATACTCGGCTGATATGGGCAGGATTGGGTTTCAGTTTTGTTTTAAAATTGAATTATTAACTGTTATGTTGATTAAATATCAGTAATTTGGCTCACCCATATATTTGTTAATAGTTGAACTTGTAGTTGTGTTTGTATGGGGATAGGGGAATCATCGAAGTGGGGTTTTGCACTTGGGTTTTGGAGTTCCTGTCAAGTTTCAGAAAACTGAAACTTGTTCACTGTTTTAGCTCACACTCTTTAACCTATTACAACACTCACACATTACACACACACAAATTCTGATTTCCTGTTCACTCTTCACACAACACACTCACACCCCTCCACACATGCCACTATTTCCTGTGATGATTTATCCACACACTTTGATACATAGCTAGCCTATTACACAAATGCACATTGATAAACCTAAAATCTGAGAACATAAATGTCCCACACATTGATTGTGTTAACCTGAGAATGAATGGAAATCCATATTGAACTGTTGTATAACCTGGAAACTACCTGGATTTATTGTGTACACTGCTTAAATTTCTGGGAGTAACTGAAAACTGTTTTCCTCACTTCACCCTTACACACATGACTCTATTTGTTACACTGTCACACACACCCATATGCAATTAACACACTATAGTTCACGGCACACCCATGTTTCCCTATCACAGCTCACCCTCACATTCCTGAACACCTAAAACACTGCCTTCACTAATCCCGAACCACATTGAATGTTTACACACACCGATTGCACATATCACACTGTTTAAGATTCCTGAGAACCCACATTCATTTTCTGGACTGAGACACACAGGTTTTCCCTTCACCAGCTCACAGGTTCTGTGCACACACATTAATTCATGTACACACACAATCTCATATATTACCTGTCACACATATATATCCCATGTACCATGCCACACCCTCACAACACTACACATAGACACATACTCTTGTATACACTCACATTGCCATGATATGTCCTTTCCCCCTCTCTACGTAGATACAATATATATTTCTATATGTGTATAATGCCTATAGCTATATTACAATGTCTAACCTAATGAGAATGTGTAATGGTAGAGTAGGACGTATGGGAATTTCAATTTGTGATAGCTATATGTGATAGGCATATTCTTTATGTGTATGTAGATATATATATATATATAAATATAAATATATATATATATATATATATATATATATATATATATAATATATTTTTGTGATATATATATATATATATATATATATATATATATATATATATATATATCCCAAATATATATATATATATATATATATATATATATATATATATATATATATATATATATATATATATATATATATATTATACATATATGTGAATAGCAATATATATATATATATATATATATATATATATATATATATATATATATATATATATTTATATATATTATATACATATATGTGAATAGTAATATATATATATATATATATATATATATATATATATATATATATATATATATATATATATATATATATATATATATATATATATATATATATATATATATATGTGTGTGTGTGTGTGTGTGGTATTGGCCTATATGGGTGTGGTTGTATTTAACTCATAGCCTATGGGTATGGGTTTGAATGCCAGTCTAGAGTCTAGTTAGACTTGTATAGCTTTGATTAGACCTAGAATAGACTAGTTAGACTAGTGTAGACTTGCTTGACTTAGGTTTGACCTAGTTGACCTAGTTTGACTTCTAGGGTTGACCAGAGTTGACCAAGTGTTGACTTTGGTCTAGATTGACCTAGATTCATGTAGAATGCATTGAATTGCATCTTATTATCATTTTAGACATGTTGTGACTTGTACTGTTCTATAGGAGACAGATACCACTCCTCAGACAGTAGATATTCTTCAGATACTCAGGATACAGGCGGGTACATTCTCTGATCATTTCATATCCTGTTAGAATTATTCTCCTACTTTAAATTACTTTACTTGATACTGTCACGTTGGTCACACGGATTAGTACTATATGGATCCCTTCTTGAGATGTTATCCCCTCAGGGAGCATCGGATACTACATATTCTGTGTGTTTTACTTACATTGTGTATCACTATGCTTCATAGTTCATTGATCACTTGTGACATGTACTCTCATGATCACAAAGTCTTCCTTGAATCACCCATTTATGGGCATTTCTAGAATCACCCATTTTTGGGCCTACCATGTATCACCCTTTGTGGGCCATTGCATGGATCATAACATAACCTGGCTGGATCCTTGTGTTTTGATTAGGGGTATGGGGGAGTAGAAGTAGACATGTGAATAATACCCAAGTAGTATCTCATCTGATCACCTTCGTAGTGTCTCATCAGAATCTCCTATGCCATTCACATGTTTATATTGTACTCTGACTCACTAGCCACTGTTAGTTATCTACTTATAGTAGATATTTCTATTACAATTCTCTCTCTGTTTACATTCTATACTTTCTTCAGTTTCATGTATCTTACTTTACTGCATGATTATATTTTCTAACCTGCTATGAACTGTTGAGATGTATTATGCTCGCTCCGTCCTGATTGGGCACCGTTGAATGTTTATAGAGGACGAGGATGAGGCTGGTGTGGACACCTTCTATGGGACAGCCCTAGACGACATTTGTGAGCTGGACTCTCAAGAGGACCCAGCTCTAGCTGATGACATTACCCCTACTGCCTAGACTAGTTTAGTTAGGCTTTATCTTACTTATGTTGTCTTGGGACTACTTTAGTTAGGCTCTATTTCTTTCATTGAGATCTAGATTGTATATATTCTTTCATACTCTATAGTTGAGACTTGTATTTCTGGATGTTTGCTGAGTTGTTATCTTAGACACTTAGATTCTTCTGATTATCTGTATTTCATATGAGTTCTATATCATATCGTACTTCTTCTTCCTTAGTTGTGATTGAGTTTACATTTGCTATGTCACCCCCATTCGGGGAGTATAAACTGCTTAGTCTTATACTGTTAGATGTATTGAGACCTAGGACAGTGTTCTACCACCGATACTACGACGTAGGCTGGACGTACCCATGTCTCGTGCCCTTACTCTTGGGTGCGGGTCGTGACACATTTTTAGTGGTAGCCCATGCAGGTCGAGTTTGTGTAGTGGTATTCGAACTAGAGTATCACTACAGCCTGCCGTAGGAATTAGAATATTTTTGAAGGTACTCAATCACACTAGAAAAACTCTTAATCAGATTCCTGTTATCTAAATTGTTGCTTATTGACTTTCCTTGAATGTAAACTATTCCCTTTTGAATTTTTGTTTCATTCCCAGTAATTGCTTCTTGTTTTGATCTGTCTTCATAATGGTTATGGAGACATGATCTCATCGCTTCGGTTCGGGAAATACTACCGAGAGGCTGGCCATCTCTCGTCCTGTTCATCAGGGCCTCAAGACTGCAGCTCCTGTTGTGCCGACTCAGGTTAGCATTTCTGCTACATTGGAGGTGCACCTCTGTCTATACAGAGACTTTCTTCCGTCATTCCTGATTTCTCTCAACAGCAGCGGTTCATGCAGCATCAGCAGCAAACCAGAGGAAACCAGCAGGGGCGAGCTATCGTCAGGACAGTCGATGATGCACAGACCATTAGAGATCTTGCTGCAAGTTCCGTTCTTCTCGATTCTATTCTCGCAATTGTCTTTTATAAATACCTTGAAATTCGATTCCATCTGTTCCTTGTTGATTGATTAATTTTGTCATGTTGCTCTTTTGTTATGTTTGTTTTTTTCTTCTGAGAAAATCATATGGGCTAGGTCACCTCAGTTATGGGATCTAGAATCTTCGATAGTCGTGTTAGCTGGCATAGTGATGACATAGTCAGATTTTGGACGTATTTCTCGGGTATAGGAATTTAAGGTTTTCGCCGTCGCATGTGGCAATGCAAAAATTTTAAATACCATGAACATAGAGGTATGTACCTTAGCTGAGGACTCTGTGATTATCATAGCCTTGCTCACTAGCATGACGAAGACTCTGAGTACCATGATTTTGGACAGACGCATATGATTATCAGATTTTATCTTGAGAAGGTTTTAACCTATCATCTCTATCATACCCTTTTGTTGTTATAAGATTGTATTCTATCATCAATAACTTAGGAGTAGGGATATTTTAGTTTGTAGAACTTATTCATGGGTAGATCTTCATAGTGTAATGATATGACGACTTGTAGGGTGTCTATACCCTAGAGATGGTAGTTAGCATTGGTATTAGAATAGTAACCTATTGTAGATAATTCCCTATTATTTATAATACCAATCAGTTTACATATAGGATGTTAGTATGCCTTACAGCCTTCATGATTGTTATTACTTTCCTTACCTTTTCCAGTGAGACACCCATGACCAGAGCCCGTCCTTGAGTATAGTTGCAGTTCACCTAAGGCTGAGAGGTCTATATATACATATAGATTGCAGATGATATTGGCATATGTGATGGGTTGGTTGGTAACTATAGGCCACAGTTGTATAGGGTATTGACAAGTTATTTAGCCTACATTTGGTTCAGTTGTCTATTTTAGTTAATTTCTTTTGTGTGGAGTTCAGCCATGTTTGATCAACCCTTATAGGCAATGTGCAGACCCTTCACTAGATACCCTGTCCCCTTGGTTCAGACTTGCACAAGTTGTTCACTGCACTCAAAATTCATTACCTACCATGTTGCATCATAGGTTTCACTGGACCATAGTTCAGACCCCAATTATTGACTCACCAATATAACCATCAACCCCTTACCATATTCTGCATATTTGGAGAGTTAGTATCATGCATACTAGAGGCCTGTACTCACCACTTGGGACAGTTCACTGTTCTGTCCCAGTACACCTTACAGTATCTGACCCCTTTATTGGAGTGATAGGTATGTGGTAGGGAGTGTGTGTTATTAGACCCTGAGTAGAGTTGAGGTGATGAGGGTTAATATATATATATAGTTTGTATATATATATGTAATGTATTTTGATTGGTATGTAGCCTGCACCCATTTGCAGTATACTGCCTATTGCATTCCCTGTACACCAGTTTGGTTCACTTCTTCAGACTACTGTCCTGCATATAGTTAGTTCAGCCAGATATAGAGGAGAGGCCAGGTTGATCTAGAGGCATGTTTCAGTCACTATGTAGGTTTTCTTTCACTTTGACTTTATAAGTGGACCCAAATGTCCTGTCCTTTAGCTCATAATTTTAGTCCCCTTGGCAGCATTCCCTTTTGCCTATATTGATGTTTCAGACCATTCATCCTTAGCCTAAATTCTAAGCATTTGTTCAGTACCTTATGAGTTTAGTCTACTTTAACCCTTAGTTGATTAGTCATATATATATAGATGATATACTAGGATATATGTGATGGGTTGTTATTCTTGAGCATATGTATGTGGTATTTGGGATTGGTGTGCTTAGCTTGTAGGTACTTAGTTATGGGTGACTTGATAGGATTGGGAAGTTAAGAGCTAGCCTATTATAGAGTTTCTCTTTTTGCTAAATTCTAGTTGCCAACACTTAGGTAGCTAGCATAGGTAAAATCCTAAGAAGTTGACTAGCTGATGACCAAGTACTAGGATGTTGAGAAAATTGACTAGTGATTGACCCTTGACTATGTTTGACCTAGAAGAGGGTGCGATCATCTTAATTTCGAGGACGAAATTTTTATAAGGTGGGTAGGATTGTAACACCCAGTTTTCCAGATGAGGGTAATTTTGAAATTTTATAATTATAATTATTATTTATTGATATTTATTTCATATTATGATTTTGGTGATTTTTAATCATTTTTAAACTATTTAAAATCATGACTTGTGATTTTGTGTTTTGCTAGTGTAACCCTAGAGATAAGTGACCAAGAGCCTAGCCATGTGATTAGGATGTTTAATTAGTACATTTTAGCCTTGAGGGTATTTTGGTCACTAATTGAATTTATTGAAATTTATTTTGAATTATTAGAATTATTTAGAATTTATGAGAATTATGTGTTTTTAATATAAATTGATTAAGTTGTTAATTGCCATATTGATTTTAGACTAGTTGAGACTTTGTAGACTAGACTAGAAGCTAACCCTAGCTATAGTGACTTGGTTAGATTGTGTGACCCTATTCTAACTTAAGTTAACCTCATTCTAGCCATTAGAAACTAGTTTTCAAATAGGAAGAATAGACTAGGTGCATTGATTTCATGACTTATGGTTTTAGATCCATGACTTGTGACTTAAGCCCATAGGCCCACAAACTAGGAAACCCTAACCCTAATCCACACTAAGTGGTCGACCAACCTAGAAAATCCTCCCCTATATAATGCCTCTTCCACTTAGGGCTAGCCTCTTTAGGAAATTTTGCAAGTTGGAAAAGAAAGGTAAAGTTCCATCTTCCCTAATTCATGACAAATCCATTTTAATTCTTTTTTCTTTCAAACCACTTGCATTAGATTCTAATTGTCTCCCTCTTGCTGTTCATGGATGATAATCTCAGTTTGTGGACAATTTGGGAGAGTTGGCTAGCAAGGAGGAACCCCCCATTTAAAGCTTTCTTTGGTTTTTGACACCAATAGGTAATACCGTCTAAATTCATCTAAATTGCTATTTTAATTGCATGGTAGCCTAGATCTAGGTGTCCCCTAGTAACCCCAAAGTTTGGTAGAAAACCGTGTCCGATTCGTGTGCCAATTGGACACGTATCAGTTTTAGGCATTAAGTGTTTGATGAAATGCCCCAAAGGACATTTCGACCTAATTTCTGGAATCTTTTTGAATGGATTTGTAGATCTAGGGCTTGCTTGTGGATTTGTGTCATTTCTCCTTGATTTTGGTTTCATGTCGTGTCCACACGAGGACACGAACACAGTCCCCGTACGCGGCTAGGGTTTTCCCTGCTACTCGGGGTGAAATTCTCCACGGACACGTGACTCGACACGAGCCACTTGACATGTAGGTGGGGGAAGTGTCTGACAAGGCTCTCCCCAAGTCTCATGTATCCCCATGTCGTGTCGAGCGAGCACGAGCTCATGCACTGGATTTGTACTACACGTGCACAGTTCGATTTTGGGTTCGGATACGGCTTGATAAGTCGGACACGACGACACGTGGGTCCGATTCAGGGTGCTAGGCCCCTAGTCCTACCCTAGGCGTAACCCCATGCACGAGCACGAGAATTGGTTTGCACTGTGTCGAAAGCTAGGGGCGTGTGCACGCGTGCACGACGATTATTTGTGCACTGTCAAGTGTCTGTGTGCATGTGTTGTTTGGACACGATTCGTGTCCAATTCCTGGACGCGAATACACTCTCATGTACCCTCACATATATGTCCTTAATTACCAACTTGTTAATTGTGATTTTAATGGCTAATTGCATTCGAAAATTCGAATTCCCTTGATAGCTGATACTCGGCTGATATGGATAGGATTGGGTTTCAGTTTTATTTTAAAATTGAATTATTAACTGTTATGTTGATTAAATATCAGTAATTTGGCTCACCCACATATTTGTTAATAGTTGAACTTGTAGTTGTGTTTGTATGGGGATAGGGGAATCATCGAAGTGGGGTTTTGCACTTGTGTTTTGGAGTTCCTGTCAAGTTTCAGAAAACTGAAACTTGTTCACTGTTTTAGCTCACACTCTTTAACCTATCACAACACTCACACATTATACACACACAAATTTTGATTTCATGTTCACTCTTCACACAACACACTCACACCCCTCCACACATGCCACTGTTTCCTGTGATGATTTACCCACACACTTTGATACATAGCTAGCCTATTACACAAATGCACATTGATAAACCCAAAATCTGAGAACATAAATGTCCCACACATTGATTGTGTTAACCAGAGAATGAATGGAAATCCATATTGAACTGTTGTATAACCTGGAAACTACCTGGATTTACATTGTATACACTGCTTAAATTTCTGGGAGTAACTAAAAACTGTTTTCCTCACTTCACCCTTACACACATGACTCTATTGTTACACTGTCACACACACCCATATGCAATTAACACACTATAGTTCACTGCACACCCATGTTTCCCTGTCACAGCTCACCCTCACATTCCTGAACACCTAAAACACTGCCTTCACTAATCCTGAACCACATTGAATGTTTACACACACTGATTGCACATATCACACTGTTTAAGATTCCTGAGAACCCACATTCATTTCCTGGACTGAGACACACAGGTTTTCCCTTCACCATCTCACAGGTTCTGTGCACACACATTAATTCATGTACACACACAATCTCATATATTACCTGTCACACATATATATCCCATGTACCATGCCACACCATCACAACACTACATATAGACACATACTCTTGTATACACTCACATTGCCATGATATGTCCTTTCTCCCTCTCTACGTAGATACAATATATATTTCTATATGTGTATAATGCCTATAGCTATATAACAATGTCTAAACTAATGAGAATGTGTAATGGTAGAGTAGGATGTATGGGAATTTCAATATGTGATAGCTATATGTGATAGGCATATTCTTTATGTGTATATATATATATATATATATATATATATATATATATATATATATATATATATATATATATATATATATATATATATATATATATATATATCACTATTCACATATATGTATATGTATATGTATATATGTGAATAGTGATATATATATATATATATATATATATATATATATATATATATATATATATATATTTTTTTTTTTTAATATATATATATATATATATATATATATATATATATATATATATATACATATATGTGAATAGTGATATATATATATATATATATATATATATATATATATATATATATATATATATATATATATATATATATATATATATATATATATATATATATATGGTATTGGCCTATATGGGTGTGGTTGTATTTAACTCATAGCCTATGGGTATGGGTTTGAATGCCAGTCTAGAGTCTAGTTAGACTTGTATAGCTTTGATTAGACCTAGAATAGACTAGTATAGACTTGCTTGACTTAGGTTTGTCCTAGTTGACCTAGTTTGACTTCTAGGGTTGACCAGAGTTGACTTTGGTCTAGATTGACCTAGATTCATGTAGAATGCATTGAATTGCATCTTATTATCATTTTAGACATGTTGTGTCTTGTACTGTTCTATAGGAGACAGACACCACTCCTCGGATAGTAGATATTCTTCAGATACTCAGGATACAGGCGAGTACATTCTCTGATCATTTCATATCCTGTTAGAATTATTCTCATACTTTAAATTACTTTACTTGATACTGTCACGTTGGTCACACAGATTAGTACTATATGGATCCCTTCTTGAGATGTTATCCCCTCAGGGAGCATCGGATACTACATGTTCTGTGCGTTTTATTTACATTGTGTATCACTATGCTTCATGGTTCATTGATCACTTGTGACATGTACTCTCATGATCACAGAGTCTTACTTGAATCACCCATTTATGGGCATTCCTAGAATCACCCATTTTTGGGCCTACCATGTATCACCCCTTGTGGGCCTTTGCATGGATCATAACATAACCTGGCTGGATCCTTGTGTATTGATTGGGGGTACGGGGGAGTAGAAGTAGACATGTGAATAATACCTAAGTAGTATCTCATCTGATCACCTTTATAGTGTCTCATCAGAATCTTCTATGCCATTCACATGTTTATATTGTACTCTGACTCACTAGCCACTGTTAGTTCTCTACTTATAGTAGATATTTCTATTACAGTTCTCTTTCTGTTTACATTCTGTACTTTCTCCAGTCTCCTGTATCTTACTTTACTGCATGATTATATTTTCGAACCTGCTATGAACTATTGAGATGTATTGTGCTCGCTCCGTCCTGATTCGGTACCGTTGAATATTTACAGAGGACGAGGATGAGGCTGGTGTTGACACCTTCTATGGGACAGCCCTATACGACACTTGTGAGCTGGATTCTCAAGAGGACCCAGCTCTAGCTAATGACATTACCCCTACTGCCTAGACTAGTTTAGTTAGGCTTTATCTTACTTATGTTGTCTTGGGACTAGTTTAGTTAGGCTCTATTTCTGTCATTGAGATCTGGATTGTATTTATTCTTTCATACTCTGTAGTTGAGACTTGTATTTCTGGATGTTTGCTGAGTTGTTATCTTAGACACTTAGATTCTTCTGATTATCTGTATTTCATATGAGTTCTATATCATATCGTGCTTCTTCTTCCTTAGTTGTGATTGAGTTTACATTCTGCTATGTCACCCCCATTCGGGGAGTATAAACTGCTTAGCCTTATACTGTTAGATGCATTGAGACCTAGGACAGCGTTCTACCGCCGATACTGCGGCGTAGGCTGGACGTACTCACGTCTCGTGCCCTTACTCTAGGGTGCGGGTTATGACACAACTATAGTACATTTGTCTTTGACGAAGTTAATGATATAACCATGATCAGCTAAATGGCTTATGCTGAGCAGATTATGTTTTAACTCGGTAACTAGACAGACATCTTTAATCACAGGATAGGGAGCCTTACCAATGTCACCGATACCGATTATGTACCCTCTTAAATTATTACCAAAGGAGACGTATCCTTCTTTATTCTTCTTCGACAGTGTTGCGAATAATGAAGCATCACCGGTCATGTGCCGTGAGCAACCGCTGTCGAGGATCCATTTGCTCCTAGCATGTGAAGGGCGTTCCACCTACAAAACAGTTTGCAGATGAAACTCTTGGTACCCATTTCTTGTGGGGTCCTGACTGGTTAGTTTTTGGTATCCATGCATAAATATTTAAATCTACTAACTTTCTGATTCTACATGTAGAGGATATATGACCAATGAGGCCACAATAATGATATTTTGCATGTTGAGTGTTGAAAGTTGTGTGAGGTGTATGATTGGTAGGTTTTGGTTTTCTAGTATAGAAGAATGCATGCCTATTAGTCTTCTTTGGCATAGGTTTGGTATGGTTTGGTCTGGCAGTGTTTGGTTTGGGCGTGTTTTGATGATTCGGTAATTGACACGTGTTAGAATAGGAAGCAGCAACTTTAGGCCATTTTTCTAAACTAATTTCCAACTTTTTGGAAGTGTCATATAATCTAGTGTAGTCAGATGTAAGTATTTCTATTCTGACTTGTACATACTGGAGACTCATTCTCTCCTTAGATAGGTCTTCCTTTAGCTGGATGATGGTTTCGTCTTTTTTTCGGATAACTTAATAGTCTCGTGTAACAACAACTTAATAGATGAAAGCTCACCAAACTCAATTGAAGAGTCGTTATTTCTAACATGATCTAGTTAATCGGTAAGTCTTCCTATCTCACCTTTGTACTCTTTGAGTACCTTCTTAGAGGTTTCATATTTACTACACAGTTTTCTGTAATCATTTAACATGTCACTGAAAGCCTCTCCTAGTTGCTCAAAGGTGAAATCATCATAACGATCAAATAGAGGATTAGTGATTACCTGATCGCAAGCTATCAAGCATACATTTACAGCGTCATCTGATTGTTCGTCTTCTGAATCGCTGGCTTCACTTTCATGCCATATGCTTGTGTTGGCGTACTTCCTTGATGTAGATTTTTTTATGTAGCCTTTGTCATATTTGCTGTTTTTTCTTGTTGATGATGATGCTGTTGGACAATCTTTCTTCATGTGTCCTTTCTTTTTGCATCCGTAGCAAATAGGATCTTCCTTCTTGTTGTTGTTGCTATCTTTTGTTCTCCTGTTAAATCTCATGAACTTCTTGAATTTTCTTACCAGAAGAACTTGATCTTCAGAGTTGGAGTCGCTGTCGTCAGAATCATCTTCGACAGTTCTTCTGTGTTGAGCCTTGAGAGCGATTGACTTCTCTGACTTCTCCTTTGGTGTAGCATCTTCAGAGTCTTGAAGTTCTAACTCGTGAGTGAGTAGCTTACCCATGAGTGTTTCCAGAGATATTGTTGAGAGGCCGTTTCCTTCAATGATTGCTGTAGCCTTTGGAATCCAGTTCTTTGTGAGAGCTCGTAGAAGTTTGCGAATCTTTTCATGGTTACTGTAATCCTTGCCTAGTGAAGACAAAGGATTTACAATATCCAAGAATTTTGTAAACATCTGAGTGACTGATTCACTTGGCTTCATTTTGAACGCCTCGTACTCCTGAGTAAGTCTGCTGATCTTTGACTCGTTGACTTGTGTTATTCCTTCGTGGGTTACTTCAAGAAGTTTCCACACTTCATTTGATGTTGTGGATGTAGACACCCTGTTGAATTCAGTTCTGTCTAAAGCACAAAATAAAGCGTTAATAGCACAAGCGTTAATAGCACGTACGTCAAGACTGGCCTTTTTCTTTTCATCTTCTGTATATTTGTGATGGGGTTTTTCAACTAAAACTCCATCAACATTAATACGAGGAGGCTTTTTGTAGCCATCAATAAATACAGACCATAAGTCAAAATCAAGAGATTTTAGGAAGAAACTTATACGTGTTTTCCAATAAGTGTAGTTTATACCGTCAACAGTGGAGGTCTGTTTGTGTCTTGGCCTTCACTTGTGAATTTCAAAGTTGCCATGTGTAATTCTGTGATCTATATAACAATTGAAAAATAACTGAATATAGCTGCAATTTTACCTTGCTTTACCTGTATAACCTGCTCTGATACCAATTGTAGGAATAAAATCGTAAAGCAGAATACTCTAGAGGGGGGTGAATAGAGTAGGCAGCGGAATATTGCTAATTAAAAACTCGTTAGCAGTTAGATCACATATATAATAATAATCAAAAAATAAATAACAGTAACAAAAAGAGTGATCAGAAGGCAAATGCAAACACAGAGATTTATACTGGTTTCCCTCTTGTGAGGACTAGTCCAGTTGGAAGAACTCTAGCTTCTAGTTGAATCCATTATTGGAAAATCCCGTAAGTTTTCATACGAAGTCCTTGCAACTTCTACAGACGCGAGCTTTGATATGAAGAACTCGACCAACTTCAATTGTGAAGAGTCAATCTTTAATCAAGCCTCTGATTACAATCTCTCTAAAACTTCTAGACTGCACCGTTCTGGCAAATCGACTAGAGTGGCTTAGGATTTGAAAATGGAAGCTTTTTAGAACTCTTTGGAAGAAATATAAACTTTAGAAGAGAAGAGATGAAAGTGAATTGGTGTTTTGAAATGATCGAAATCTTTCTCTATTTATAGTTTTTCTAAAGGCAGAACTCTGACAGAATTCTGGCAGAATTTGGACAGAACTCTTTGTAACCAACCACAACTAAAGGGAGACCAAGTTTAAAATCAAACGTTCACATAACGTTCAACTTGGCCGAACTCTGGCCGAGTTTTATCAGGATTTGGTCTGTTGATTTTGTGAATAATTGTTTTGGCTTTTTGAAAAATCCTTCAGAAGCTTTTTGTAAAATAGTTGTTTTTCAAAAATATAGGTCATTTTAAAAAGATAGGACAGTTTTGAAAAATGATTTCGGATAGCCTTTTTGCCAGTACGACTTGGTGTACAGTGTATTCCTAGACTCAATAAAAATGAAAATCATATTGCTTTAAAGAAAATACATTCTTGAGTGGCAAACAGCTTCGGTCTTGAACTGAGTAGATATCCATCTTTGATCAGACAGAGTTTAATCAATTATTAAAATTAGGTTTGACCATGACCAATGGGCCAACACAAGGGGCACAGGCCCTACCGTTCATTAAAATCCCTTTCCTTAAATCTATTAAATCTATTAATTACTAACCCATTAAACCCATACCAAAATAGTGGTTGCAAATACTTAACACTGTAAACACTCGAACAGTTGGCTGACTCTCATTCCCCAATTCTTCTTTCAGAAAGAATTTCAAAGAGAGGGAAAAAGAAGAATGGAAGAGGAAGGGAGGAATAGGGGCTCACAGGGGTTTTGCCGGGCGAAGCTGCCACAGACGTGGTCGCAATGCTCGGGAAGCATCGACGAGGTGGGTCGCACCAAGTAGAACGGCGGCGGTGACCAGATCTGCTCGTGGCAAAAATGATGGGTTGAGCCGGGCGGTAGAGAACATTGGGTGGACTCCGGGGCGGCGCCAGGTGGAGCGCGCCATGGGCGGTTCCGGGATACAACGCCGGCGGAGGCACGAAATGTGGTCGCAGTGGCGATGTGAGGTGATGTCTCTCTTCTCTTCTCTCTCTAATCTCTGGATGGTGTTTGATTTAGAGGAAATAGGGTTTGAGAAGTGATAGTGGTGGTGGTTTAGACAATGGTGGCGGTGGTGGTGGTCCATAGTTGTGGGCGGTTGTCTGTATAGATGGGTGACAGTAATGTCTGTTATGGTTGGTCGAGAATGGTGGCATTGTTGGTGATGATGGCGGTGACTGTGGTGGTGGTACGGTCGAGCGTGGTGGCTATGGAATGAATGGAAGGCCAGGGGCTGTGTTGATCGGTGCGGCCAGGTTGGTCGAGGTGGTGGTGGCCAGTGATGGTGGTGACTCCACTGGTGGTGGTCGTGGGAATGGGGGCTGACCGGAGTATGGAAGCAAGAGGGGTGGTCGGTTGGGTTCAGCCAGGGAAGATGGTGTTGGCGGCTAGAAAATGTTAGGAAAGTTTTTGGGAAATTATTAGGTTATCACATCTCATTGGAAAATGGGCTATTTATAGGGGATTGGAAAAAACCCTTAAAAAATGTATGTGTAATAGAATTTAGGAAGAATTATGGAAAAGCGAACATCCTAACACTAACCACTAACCACTATTTATTTGTTGACTATTAGCATTTAGTTATTCATGAATTTAGTTTCTTTTATATTAAAAACTCACTAACTATTCATAATTAGATTTTTACCATTAATTAATTAATTACTAGTTACAACTAATTGTTGACTGATTACAATTTAGCTATCACCCTTCCGTCCCTAGTCAACTATGAGTAGTAGTCCAAAATCTCGGTAGACTAAACGCTAGGACCGATATTGGTCCTTGTAACACCCAGTTTTCCAAATAAGGGTAATTTTGAAAATTTGTAATTATAATAATTATTTATTGATATTTATTTCATATTATGATTTTTGGTGATTTTTGATGTGCTGCTAGTGAAACCCTAGAGACTGCATGACCTAGAGCCTAACCATGTCATTAGGATGATTTAATTATCATTTTAGCTTGAGGGTATTTTTGTCATTTAGTGAAATTTAAATTTATTTTAATTTATTGAATTGGTGATTCCTAGTTTGGACTTTGACTCATTGAGACTTGTAGACTAGCCTAGAAGCTAACCCTAGCTATGGTGACCCTAGTCTAACTTAAGTTAACCTATTTTAGTCATTAGAAACTAGTTTTAAATAGGAGGATTATGATTAAATGAAGTCATTTCATGACTTATGATTTTAACTCATGACCTGTGATTTAATCACTTCATGGCTTATGACTTAAGCCCATAGGCCCATAACTAGAAGCCCTAACCCTAACTAAACCCTAAGTGACCAGCCATATAGAGATTCCCACTCCTATTTAATGCCCCCCTCTTCTTGTTCTTGCATCTTTTGTGTGCTCAACCAAGTTTTAGAAAGAAAGGTCCCATTCTCCAAAATTCATAGAAAATCCATTTTTAATCCTTTTTGATCCAAATCTTTTGCATGTGATTCTAATCCACCTCTACTTGCTGATTTTCACTACAACAAAAAGACCTATTAATGACGCTTGATAAGTGGATTTCTTGACGGCTGATAAAAAAGCGTTATGAAAGTTCGAAATGCCTTTTTTCTATGACGGTTTGGGCTAATTTTGGACTTTTTATAACGTTTATAAAATAAAACGTTATTAATATTTTAGAGCGGTGGCAAACTTGTAATATTTTTAAGTTCAATTTTTTGGACAAAATGCTGAGAACAGCCCGCGCTTCAACAAAATTTTTCCTCTCCCCTATTCTGGTCTTCTCCTTCTCCTCCTCTTCTTCTCCTTCCTTTCTCCCAACTCCAAACCCTAACCCGAACCACAAATATCTCAGCTCAGACCGCTTCGTACGTAAACCCCTAGTCCACTCCCTCTCTCTACCGGCTCCATCGGCGGCTCCAATAGCGCAGAAGAAAGACGGCGGCGGCCGTGCCAACTCCGATGACCCCGACGAACTTGCCCGAACCACTCTCCAGGCCGTCCTCCTCACGGATAGCTTCGCCCAGAAGTTGCGTCCCATCACTCTCGAGCGTCCAAAAGTACGTCTCACCAAACCCTAATCCTAGAAAACCCCTAAAATCTCAGAACCCTAATTTTGAAATTCCCAGGTGTTCCTCCCGCTGGCGAACGTCCCCATGATCGAGTACCCTAATTTCAAAATCACCGACTTCCTCAAGAAGGAGGTAAAGTCATAGAGGAAAAATGTAGAAGCATACCTTGCACCTGATCTTCAATTATATCACTTGGAGTTCAACCCTATTTCACAACTGGAGAAGAGGTACAAGCTTTGAAGGAAATATAGTAAATAGAGAACCCTTCTATCGAAAGATAAGACCTCTCAAACTATTTTCTTGCTAAATTAATTCTATTGGAAGTGTAGCGTGGTGGGCTCTGTGCATGTTGTAACCCGCTGATCTTGGTTTGGCCTAGGCCAAAACCTTTCAAAGATCAGATATGGCTGTCAAAGTGAAGCTGGCTTCGCTAGGGTAGGCTGTAACTACTCTAGTTGTTGTCCGGCTTAGTCAAAACACTTCATGGCAGAACTTCTTTTTGATAAAGCTAATGGTCATCTAGGTTAACCAAAAGTTTCCACTAGTTAGGGCAGGCTGTAACTAATATAGTTGTCACTTAGCTTCTTGAGGTGCTTGGCTTCATTAGGAATGAGTTTAAGTCTTTGACAAGGTTGGGATGGCCTAATCATTTTAAGGTAAAGCCTAGAGGTATTCTACCATATACCAAAATCCAATGTCTGTCAGGATTCCTCATTGCTCAAACCTTACAACATTTCTTACAAATAAAATCCAAAACATGTAGAAACCCACATAAGATACTTGAAGCCTAGTAAAAGGTTTTTTTTCCCTCCAGGGGATCTTAAATAGCGCTCTTGAAATTTGCTTCAGTTGAACATTGATGACTTCAATTGCCATTTGGGAAGGCCAATCCTGAGTGCAATTCTCATCAAACATGAATTTAATCAAATCCTTTATACACTATAAACTGGTTAAGTCTTTTTTGTATCAATTTAGTGTACTTCAGCTTTATCCTCGATTAAGATAGTTTAGTTTTATTAGATGTCATGGGGTTAGCAAATTATTTTGAGTCATATCTGTTGTAAATCCTCCATTTTTTTGATAATTTTTTCTTATAGTAATTTCTGGATTTATTACTCTCTAGGGATGATTTTTTTTCTGAACTTTCTAGGTTTGCAAAGATTCATGTGTTTCAATTACTAAAAAGTTAAATCTTTTCGTTCGAGATAGCTATCCCTGAAAGGAGGTTGCCCAAGGGCTCGGTGGTTCCTTGGCCGTCTGCCTAGTGACATCTATGCCTTTTGAAATAAGGGGTTCTCAACTTTTGATGTCTCAACATTACGCTTACATAACCTCTCTCTCAATCTTTTCTGGCCCCAGGGTATTGTAAGTGCTTTTGCACAATATCTTTTCTCACACTGTTCTAATAGACATTTGGCTTAACAATAGAGGTTCCTTAAAATCAAGTTGTGTTTGTACTAGTAGTTAGGCATTTAGTTATCAAATGCCTTAACACAATGCAGAAATATCTTCTTAATACCAAGTGTTGTCCCTGTTGTAGTTGAATGCCACACAGTAAGATTTCATATCAGGCCACAAAGTCGTGTCTTGTTTTCCCTGTATATGTAACATAGTAACTAATTCGATAAGCTTGCAACTTTGTACATAATTTTCAAATTTTGAAATAGTCTAGTTGGCAACCTAAATTATAATAATAGCACGGGACAGATAAAAGTACAAATATCTTATTTAAGAACAAACATGCTTGTTACAATCTATACTTCATAATTTGTGACTTGCAGTAGTATGAAATTCCTGCATAAATGTAGTCAAACATAAAATAATAATCCTCAATCCACACACGAATTAAGCTTTTATGACATTTAGCTTATAAGCTAATTTCCTAATTCCTACCAGTCAACGCATAATTTGAAAGACATTGTATGAACAACATCTAAAACCTTTAAGCACATTAAACTATTATATTATTTAGCTGAAAGGGTTCATTATAGCTTGAGAGCATGGTGTACAACATGAACGCTGCCAAAGTGGTTCATGAGTTCCCATGGCAACTGCCTCTATCCTAAATTCCTTGATGTTGAAAATGGCTTACTGTAGCAGCTAGAGGTTGGCATCTACCAAGGTGGTCGGTTGCTTTGGTAGACGTACCTGCTCCTATGTAGAATAATTCCAGTAATGTGAAAGACAAGTAGAATAGCTGTAATAGAGGAAAAAAGAATCAGTAACTACACAATTTTGGGTTTGATATGAGAAGGGAACTAACGAGTAACCATTGTTCACTATTTTATGCCCTGTTTTATTAGCTCTCATGTATTCTATTGGGAACCTTTTTTTGTTATGATTTTTGGTTATTAGCTCTCATGTCTTCTGTTTTTTGCAGAACCTGCTATTATGATGTAAAATTGCAGTCTTTTCCCTGAATGACATTTTATCTCCGTTTATTGTGTAATGATTAGGTTTTGGGATTGGAAAGGGCAAATAGTGAAGAATTCGACTCTCAAACACCACATCCTGTTGTTATTTTCATGCCTGAGGTATTTTGTTTATCAACACTGTTTACTTTGTGCTTCAACCACTAAAGATGGTAGTTCTTGACCACATCAATTTATGAATGCAGGGATCAGGAACACACATGGAAAGTACAATGAGATTGGGGTCCCGGATAACATTTTTCAAAAATCCTGATTGTGTCACTTCAAAGCTGTAAGCTTTTTCTTCTACCTACTAATCTTTTTTCATACAATTTAGTTTGAAAAATATAAAATTGTTGGAGATATCCTTTCAGTTTGTAAATGCCATTCCTTTTTTTTCTGTCTTAATGTGTCGAGGAGATGAGTGTGATTCCATACACTTCATCTAAGGCCCTTTTTTAGACTACGGGAACTTTGAGAATGCTCATAAATTGCACCAATTAAATTGCACCAAATTACATTCAGGCCCTTTTATTACTACAGGTAGGTATTTTAATACTTTTTACCCCTTGTTTCTTTCATGTCGATTTAATTTTAGATTCAATGTATATGAAAGTATTTTATTACATGATCCTCAATTGCTAGTTTCTTGTTGAAAACTTGGTACCAACTCTTAAGACATGAGGTGGTCTTTTGGTAATATTTTTTTTATCTTTTTCAGGGTTTTGCTACATGATGTCGACAGTTTTGATGTGCTCAAAGTTGAAGCCAATGTACTAATAGTTTTGAGGGTCTACTTACTAGTAGTAGTTGTAAATATATGTATTTGGATGTCCTATTTTGAAAAAATGTAATGAAGATGGTGATATATATTATGTATATATTTGTAAATGGATTAAATGGTACTCTATGACATTTAGATGTTTTCTTGTGAATATGGTTCAAAATGAATGTTTTGAAATTGAATTGAGCAACATTGAGCATTGACCTATAATTTTTTGGAAAGTAATATATAAATATGCAGAATTGAGCGTTATAAATGTGCTGAATTGAGTCTATAGAGATTATCTATTCATAACGCTTTCAAACTACGCTGAAAATAAGTGTAGCAGAAACTCATCATATTCATGACGTTTATTTTATGACGCTTTTAAAAAATATTTATAACACCCGTTTTCATCACGCTTTCTTTGGAAAAAAAAGCGTCATGGTTGGTCATTAATGACGATTTTTAGCCGTCATTAAAAGGTATTTCTGTTGTAGTGTTTGAGAAGTAATGTCAGTCTAAGGGCAATTTGGAGGATTTGGCTAGCATCGAGAATCAACCGATTTGGGGCTTTTTCTTGATCTTTGCACCTATAGGTAAAACTCCTCAAATTGCATTTTAATTTCGATTTCTTTGTATATTAGGCTAGATCTAGGAGTCCTCTAGCTGTTCCTCAAGTTTGGTAGGAAACCGTATCCGTTCGTATCGGGCACGTGTCAATGTGGAAGTGTATGTGTTTGTTAGAATGCCTCAATAGAATTTATTTTGATAATTTTGAAAAGTGATTGAATGGATATGTTGTTTTATACATGGTTATTATTTTTGTGTCTTACTGAGCACGTTTCTGGACACTTTTCGTGTCCAAAATGGGACACACACATACGCACGAGACATAGCACATGCCCGTGCAGTCTCCTGCTGCCCGACACTTCTGTAGGACACGACACGACCTTTTAAGACATAATTTTTGGCACAGAGGTCGGGGCAACCTCCGCCACCATCCTCCCAAAAATTTGGGGTGGGTTGGTGGAGTATTCGGGGAGTTATCCCCCTCACACTGACCCGCACTGACGCTGCACGCGCGTAAAAACGCGCACTGATACGCGACTCGAACTCTGACACGACACGACCCCGAAATGGTGCAAGGTGATGAAACCCTAGCCCTAGTCCAAGTGAACCTAGGGCACGTGCACGTGGCTTGCCGTGTCACGTGTCGTGTGCACAAGGCTGTGTCCTCGCTGCACGAGATAGTCCTGTGCACAGAACAATGATACGCATGTTGGCACGACTTGGACACCTCGTGTCCTACTTTCTGGACACGAATGCATCCCTACGACACGTACACGTGTGTACTATGTGTTGGCACAATCAATTTGATAAATTATTGGCTTTTCCTATGTCGATTTGGGTTTCTATGTATTTTCACGGATACATGTGTTCTGTTTTCAAAAATTCTGAGATTGAGTTCTATTTTTAAACCGAATTTTGATGTTTTAATTACCATATTGATTCATTTATACATGTAATAGTTTACTGCAATGTTGGTTTGAGGTTTGTGTTGGAATTTGGGTGATGGGATTTGAATTGGGTTTCGAAATTGTGTTGGAATTGAATGTGTTAACTGTTTCACTGATTACCTATTACACCAACTGTCAGTTACTGCTATCCTGAGATTAAATTCCATTTTTCCTGAGTTAGTTATCACACTTTATTGTTTACATGTATACACACACACATACATGTGACACTCTTCATAATTCCTGAGAAACCTATACAGTATTAGCTATAATTTCTGAGAATTCCCATTGCCTTCACATTGACACTCACTCACTGCTATGCACTATCATGCACAAGCTGCCATTTGCCATGTTTCCTTAGTTTACACATTTCCACATTCTTGAGATTGTACACAGATTTTCTATTACACTGGTTAACTGCCATTGTACTGAAATTCCTAAGTCATTCCCTGTTAACACACTAAAACCTATCACATGCCACACACATTCCTGATTTCCTATTACTCTACACTCTTAACTGTCACATGGTATCCCATATGCACACACACTCATTCACACAATATTGTGTCACTCACTCACTCACTCACCCTAGCTACAACACTATTTCCTATTGTCACACACAATACCACACATGGCTGACATGTACACACACTCTAAAATTCCTGAGAACACATTGTTGCTCACACATTCCATGGTACACACAATCCTATTTTACCTTGACACACTACATTGCCCTACAGTTCACTCACACTCTAAAATTCTGAAAACACACATTGACACTCTACCGTTTTCCTATCATATTAGTTTTCACCTTATGTTACACACACCACTCTATCAACTGAACTTTAGTAGACATGAGTTATGCTACACATGATATATGAATGAATGCATGAATGGAAATATGTTGCAAGTATGCTAAATATGTAAGTATCAAGAATGAATGCAAGCATGTAGGTTATGTAATAAAATGCAAGTAGATATGTATCTATGTATGTGCAATGTTTTATTAGGCTATAGCCTATGTGGATACCTACCTATATTATGAGTATATTTAAACTTATATGTGTGATAGCCTAGTTTGGCTTGTATTTGTGCTAGATTGCTATTATAGGTTTGGGTTAGGCCTAGTGAGACTTGATGGACTAGAGTGTTGACCAAGGCTTGACCCAATAGTTCAGGATTGACTAGAGTTGACCAAAAATCAACATTGAGTCTAAATGTGACCAACTGACTAGTTGACTAGGTGTTGACTTGGGTGATCCAGAGTTGACCAAGTTTGACTTGGACCAAGGTTGACCTAGACAGTTGAGCAGGTTTGACTTAGAGTTGACTTTGACCTAGATTGACCTAGAAATCATGTAGATTGTATCGTAAATTTTATTTACCTTATTTTAAATACATTATAACCTGTACTGCTCTATTTAGGACATTGTGACTCCGGTGCAGACATTTGATATTATATTGCTCTTTTCAGAGTATCAGGCGAGTACATTCTCTGATAGTTCTCTCATTTACTTGTCAATTACTGTACTTCAGTTGTAGTTAGTTTTATTTGATTCTCTGTTACAAACACGATTTGATATTGCTGGTTCCATTTTATGCGACACTTATTATTTCATGTCTGGTCTCTATTTCTAGAATTACCTACTAGAATCACCCTGGAATCACTTACTGGTATCATTCTTGTTCTGGCTGGGCTTGTACTTATTTTGTGTCGGGTTATAGATTCACTTGTACTTGTTGGGCGGGGAAATATTGGACTAGATATGTGAACATACCCAAATACTGGAACCACTCCCTTGGAATTATACTAGAATGATAGCCATCCACACTTGGCCGAGTGTGTAGTGTGTCGTATTACCTACAGCCGTTCACATGTCGATCCCGATATTTTAAAACACACTATAAGAGTATAGTCTGGACTCATCCTGGAATCTTTGATCACTGACTGGACTCACCTTATACCGGACTCATCTTGTGCTAGAATCACCTGGTATTACTGTCACTTCCCGTTCCCAGAATGCATATTTTTATACATGTACAACTCGTATATATTTATTTAATATTTATCATGTATTATCCTGTATTTAAATTCCTTTAATTTCATGTTAATTAATTATCTGTATTTTAATTCCTGTAATTTTATTCCTGCAATTTTATTCCTGTATTTTATTTTTGTATTTTATTTTCTGCTGTTATTTCCTGCTTTTAGTCTTGCTTTTGGGGTTTGGCCTAGGATGGTTCTTCTCGGGTTCATGGTGGATCCGAATGAACCCGACCCAATAAACCCCCACCTACCACCCCTTCTATATTTAAAGGCACCATCCCCTTCTCTCTCCTCATAACTCTCCTTCACCATTACTTCTTCTTTTTCCTCTCATCACTCTCTCCACCAACCAACAGCAGGCAAGTACATCTTGCTTCTTGCTTCTGACTTGGAGAACCATTTTTATGGTTCATTTGTCTTCCTCTCATGATCCTGAGAGAGTTTAGTACTTAGCATTTTTGATTTCTTTGGCTTGTTTCTTCTAGATCTAAGTTGTTGTATTCTCGGTTGTTTATGTGTTTTGATCTCCCAACTTGGCGTGCATTCTCGGTTGTCCATGGGTTCTGAACCATGGGAACTTCATTTCTGGCTTGGAACGAAGGTTCAGTCACACACACGTTCTTACGTGTCTGCATGAATTTTCAGTCACGCACACGTCTTTACGTGTCTGCGTGAATTTTGAGTCACGCTCATGTTCTTACATGAGTGCATGAATTTTTAGTCACGCACACGTTCTTACGTGTCTGCGTGAATTTTCAGTCACGCACACGTTCTTACGTGTCTGCGTGAATGTTCAGTCACGCACACGTGTCTGCGTAAATTTTGAGTCACGCTCACGTTCTTACATGAGTGCGTGAATTTTTAGTCACGCACACGTTCTTACGTGCGTGCGTGAATTTTTAGTCACGAACACGTTCTTGCGTGTCAGCGTGACATTTTAGTTACGCACACGTCTTTGCGTGCGTGCGTGGATTTCTTATCATTTTCCACGCTCACTTTTCACGCTCACGCTGTGCGTGCGTGAATTCCTTATCACGCTTTTCACGCTCACGCTGTACGTGCGTGAATTACCCTTCATGCTCACGCTGTGCGTGCCAGCGTGAACCACTTTTCACGCTCACGCTGTTTATACGCTCACTACTTCCTACTTAACTTGGCGTACTTTTTACGCATACGATTCCTGCGTGACTTATTGACCTTAGCATAGACTTGTTGGCGTGACTTGTTGGCCTTAGCCTAGACTTGTTGGCGTGACTTCTTGACCTGGGTGTTTCGATTTGTTCCCTAATTTACTTATTTGATGGTAGCATGATAGTTTTCCTATTATATCCTTACGCCTTTTTATGAACTCGATAATCTTAGCATGTTAATATTTTTGATCCATATGGTTGTGTAAAACGTGCCCTGTGTCTTGATTAGTTTATGGATACCCAGTAAGACTGGAACTTGACCTTGAGAGTTATAGACTCGACCCATTTAATGCTAATTGACCTTCATGCCTTGTCACCATTGATGACGATGGTTATCTTGACTAAAATTGATCATGCGTTCCTAGTTGGAACTAAGAGACTGGCTAGTCGTCTTATTGAATTGAATGAATGAGACACGTTCATGATATGAACTATTGTAATCGACTGGCTGATCCCGAATATTGACATACAGGCACATGCAGGCTTCAAACTATTTATTTATTTATTTATTTATTTTACAAAAGAAGCATGTGTACTTTATGGTCTAGGCATGATTATTCCGTGGTTAGTTTGGATTATTGTATTACGCTATGTAAGACCTGCAACCTAACCGCACTGGTATCGTTGTAGAGTTGCGCATATCGTACCCCGTACGAAAGTACTCATTTGAATGACCATGATCCACGGCATGGGATTTCACTCAACGTAGAGACTATTAAGTTAAATAAAATAATGATTGCATAGAGAGAATGGATCCCCGAGTTCTTACATGGCAGCCCTCTTGGGACTAGTAGTGCCCGACAGGCCGCCTGGTTCCCACAGATACTGTAAACCTGCCACACGGGCAGGGAGCGGTATCTGCTTATATTATTATTGTATATTGTATATTGATGACGGGCGTCCCGCTGGGACTCGTCTGATTCATGATTGGCGCAATTGATTGACTGGATAGACTAGCCTTGCTCGCACATAGTAAGAACTGAGGAATCCCTATTTGCATAATTCTAGGATAACTTGGGACTCATAATAGTAAGCCGTAGGAGTTGATTGGCCGTTCAAGATGATTTGTTTGTGTACTGTACCTACTCTGTTGCCTAACTGAGATGATCAGAATGTCAGGACATAACGGGCCAACTTCTGTCCTTATTTGGTTGGAAGGTTGGTTCGAAGTGTCGTGATGTTATGTAAATCCTAGTGGAAAGCAGAGATCTATTATTATATTCTCTTACTTACTGGTTTAATCCTTCATATCGTGCTTCCTTGTGGTACTTGCTATTAGAGGTCTAACCTCTCTGGTTTTGCATGGCCAGATTTAGAGCTGGTTCCCGAGGACTCAGCTTACTTCCACCTCCAAGATGGTCAATACTAGGGGAATGATCGCAGGAGGACTCGAGTTGGTTCCTTACTTCACCGCTCGTTTTGTTATTTACTTTACATTTTGCCGCTTGGCACCGACATGTTAGTCGGATAGTCTTGCACTTGCTTTTACATAATTGTAACTAAGTCAGACTGCAGCTGATAACAATTGTGTATATGTTTCTATATCATCTGGCTATATTTTGTAAAGCCAGATCTCAAGAACATCTTGACTAAGCGTTTGGGACGCCTTACTGCTTTATCTTACATGTTCTCTATTTTTGCTTCTTGTTTGAATGATTGAGACAATAGATGTGAAGTGACCATAGTAAGACTTTTATGTAGTATGCACCCCCTCGTCTGGTTAGACAGCATTGATCGTATTATACGGTATTCTTCTACCCGTAATACGTAGCTGGCTGAGTCATTCCCCCGCTCTCCAGTATTCTGGTTCTGGGGTGTGACAATTACATTACATTGTCAGGACTCACACATGACTCTTATTATACTGTCTGGACTTATATCATGCTACTCTAGTTCAGCTAGATTATATTTTGCAGTCTTCATTACCATGTTTCTCTTATTGTTTAGTTACTTTACCTTCCTTGTACCTTAACTATTCTCTACATCATTACTCGTATAAACTGTCATGTTCATCAATATAACTGTCTATAACTGCTTTATAGTTCTTTGTCATTTACTTGGGATTTCTTGATGAGTTGTACTCATTCATGTCCTGACTGGACCTGTTGAAAATTTTACAGATGATTGCCCTGAGGACACTTGCCCTACTTATTATGGACCAGAAGACGGTTTAGCTAACTTTGGCCCGACACTCAGGAGTGATTGGGAGATTAGCTAGTGACTTGGTTTAGATTTCATGTTTTAGATCTTGAGTTGTAAATAAGTTGAGATATGTTGTTTTGAGATTGTTAGAGATTATATTATTTTAGTAGTTGATTTTATTGTTGTACTTAGTCTTAGTTATAAATTTTTGTGTTATCATGTCGTGCTTAGACTGTGATTGAGATTTCATTGTATCTATACTTGTCCTCCGTTCGCAGTTGAGATTTGACAAGTACATTACAATTACGTGAGTTGTTGGTTAGATAGTTACCTAGGACAGCGTTCTACCACCGACACTGCAGCGTAGGCTGGGCACTGTTACAAACTCGTACCCTCATAGTGGATGCGGGTTGTGACACATTTTTAGTGGTGGCCCATGCATGTCGAGATTCGCATTAGTACGATATCGTGGTGGTACGGCAAATTAGTTGTACTGCTACGAGCCTGCGATAGGATTGAGAGATAGGCTTTAACGGAGAGGTACTCAATCACAGTTAGGACTACTTGAGAAGATTCATGGGATGACCCTTGAGAATCTCATTATAAACTACCTCGAAATTCGATTCTGACAGTATTTGTCTATCTTCCTTGTTCATCGTTGAATTTGATTCTTGGTATTCATTATTGACTTGATTTTCTACCAAGATAACATTATGGGCAAGGTTGCCTCAGTCATGGAATCTAGAGTCTTCTACAGCCATATTAGCTGGTTTGGCGATGAGATAAAGTCTGATTTTGGATGTATTTCTCGGGTGTGGAAATTTAAAGTTTTCGCAGCCAAGCTAGTGGCAATGCAAAAATTTTAAATACCATAATTCTAGAGGTATGTACATTAGTTACGGACTCTATGGATTATCGCAGCCATACTTACTGGTGTGACGAGGATTCTGGTAACATGGTTCTAGATAGACGGGTATGATTATCAGATTGCAGAATAGATACCATATAGATGGTGCCCTAGTATAATTGAGTGGAATATTAGTGTGGATATTACTAGAGTGTCATGGATTAGATAGAGGGAGCTAGGCCACCTATAGCGCAGCACCGTGCCCCGTACCATCAGAGGGATATACCCCAGAGGGGCAGGGCTTTTGCGCTGACAATCGAGTAGACCGATGCTACGGGTGACGGGTTAGCAGGTCTGTCTTTTATGTTCTTCTTTCCATCTTATTGTGTGATTCCATTAGTACCTGTCAGGATGTTTTGTGCTGTGATAGATAGTATAGTGACCCTGATCGAGACTGTGATATCACGACCAGTAGGATTTTGTTGCATGTTATTTATCGACCTTGATTTGATTGGGGGTTTGACCTAGTAGGGGTACGATCATCTTAATTTCGAGGACAAAATTTTTCTAAGGGGGGTAGGATTGTAACACCCACTTTTCCAAATAAGAGTAATTTTGAAAATTTGTAATTATAATTATTATTTATTGATATTTATTTCACATTATGATTTTTGATAATTTTTAATCATTTTTAAACTATTTAAAAACTGTTTTAAGTCATGACTTGTGATTTTGATGTGCTGCTAGTGAAACCATAGAGACTGCATGACCTAGAGCCTAATCATGTCATTAGGATGATTTAATTATCATTTTAGTTTGAGGGTATTTTTGTCATTTAGTGAAATTTGAATTTATTTTAATTTACTGAATTGGTGTTTCCTAGTTTGGACTTTGACTCATTGAGACTTGTAAACTAGTCTAGAAGCTAATCCTAGCAATGGTGACCCTAGTCTAACTTAAGTTAACCTATTTTAGTCATTAGAAACTAGTTTTAAATAGGAGGATTAAGATTAAGTGAAGTCATTTCATGACTTATGATTTTAACTCATGACTTGTGATTTAATCACTTCATGACTTATGACTTAAGCCCATAGGCCTATAACTAGAAGCCCTAACCCTAACTAAACCCTAAATGACCAGCCATGTAGAGATTCCTACTCCTATTGAATGCCCCCCTCTCCTTGTTCTTGCCTCTTTTGTGTGCTCAACCAAGTTTTAGAAAGAAAGGTAAATCCCATTCTCCAAAATTTATAGAAAATCCATTTTTAATCCTTTTTGACCCAAATGTTTTTCATATGATTCTAATCCACCTCTATTTGCAAATTTTGAGGAGTAATTTCAGTCTAAGGGCAATTTGGAGGATTTGGCTAGCATCGAGAATCAACCGATTTGGGGCTTTTTTTTGATCATTGCACCTACAGGTAAAACTCCTCAAATTGCATTTTAATTCCGATTTCTTTGCATATTAGGCTAGATCTAGGAGTCCCCTAGCTGTCCCTCAAGTTTGGTAGGAAACCGTATCCGTTTGGTGTCCGTATCGGGTACGTGTCAATGTGGAAGTGTATGTGTTTGTTAGAATGCCTCAATAGGATTTATTTTGATAATTTTGAAAAGTGATTGAATGGATATGTTGTTTTATACATGGTTATTATTTTCGTGTCTTACTGAGCATGTTTCTGGACACTTTTCGTGTCCAAAATGGGACACACACGCACGCACGAGACACAGCACATGCCCTTGCAGTCCACTGCTGCCCGACACTTCTGCAGGACACGCCATGACCTTTTAAGACACAATTTTTGGCAAAGAGGTCGGGGCAACCCCGTCACCATCCTCCCAAAAATTTGGGATGGGTTGGTAGAGTATTCGGGGAGTTATCCCCCTCGCACTGACCCGTACTGATGTTGCACGCGCGTAAAAATGCGCACTGATACGCGACTCGAACTCTGATACGACACGACCCCGACACGGTACAGGGTGATAAAACCCTAGCCCTAGTCCTGGCGAACCTAGGGACATACGCACGTGGCTTGCCGTGTCACGTGTCGTGTGCACGAGGCTGTGTCCTCGATGCACGAGACAGTCCTGTGCACAGAACAGTGATACGCGTGTTGGCACGACTTGGACACCTCGTGTCCTACTTTCTGGACACGAATACATCCCTATGACACGTACACGTATGTACTCTGTGTTGGCACAATCAATTTGATAAATTATTGGGTTTTTCTATGTCGATTTGGGTTTCTATGTATTTTCACTGATACATGTGTTCTGTTTTCAAAAATTCTGAGATTGAGTTCTATTTTTAAACCGAATTTTGATGTTTTAATTACCATATTGATCCATTTATACATGTAATAGTTTACTGTAATGTTGGTTTGAGGTTTGTGTTGGAATTTGGGTGATGGGATTTGAATTTGGTTTCAAAATTGTGTTGGAATTGAATGTGTTAACTGTTTCACTGATTACCTATTACACCAACTGTCACTTGCTGATATCCTGAGATTAAATTCCATTTTTCCTGAGTTAGCTATCACACTCTATTGTTTACATGTATACACACACATACATGTGACACTCTTCATAATTCCTGAGAAACCTATACACTATTAACTATAATTTCTGAGAATTCCCATTGCCTTCACATTGATACTCACTCACTGCTATGCACTGTCATGCACAAGCTGCCATTTGCCATGTTTCCTGAGTTTACACATTGCCACATTCTTGAGATTGTACATAGGTTTTCCATTACACTGTTTAACTGCCCTTGTACTGAAATCCCTAAGTCATTCCCTGTTAACACACTAAAACCTATCATATGCCACACACATTCCTGATTTCCTATTACTCTACACTGTTAATTGTCACATGGTATCCCATATGAACACATACTCATTCACACAATATTGTGTCACTCACTCACTCACTCACCCTAGCTACAACACTATTTCCTATTGTCACACACACTACCACACATAGCTGACTTGTACACACACTCTAAAATTCCTGAGAACACATTATTGCTCACACATTCCATGGTACACACTATCCTATTTCACCTTGACACACTACCACTACAACAAAAAACCCTTTTAATGATGGCTAAAAAGCGTCATTAATGACAAACCATGACGCTTTTTTTTCAAAGCAACCGTTATAAAAACGGGTGTTATAAATATTTTTTAAAAGCGTTATAAAAAAACTGTCATTAATAGTTTCTATAAAAGCGTTATGAATATTTAATATATAGTGATTACTAAATACGTATGATTTGAGAATCACAATTATTTGAAACAAAGCATAGTGTGATTACTGATAGCCTTTGGCATAAAAATTGGAATGCAACAATAACAACAACAAAAACAACAACAACAAGGGAGAATATGTCAACTAAACATATACACAAATCAAGTTACAAAAAAAAACCCAAGCACTTAAACTACAGACATTTTCTTGAAATTACAACAACTCTTTATATAATTTATTATTTTCAAATATACTCATTCTCTAATAATTAGAAAAAATAACTAATATACTCATTTTCAAAACCCAAGCACTTAACCCGATCGCCGCCGCCGCCGTCGCGGCAGAAGTAGATCTTCGCCGCATATAGAATCACAGCCTCCAGGGACGTGCGAGGCGGCACAACCGCCATTTCTCCTCTGCCGCCGCGGGAGCACGCGCGGAGCACGCGCGCCGCCACTCTGGCGACCCCCTCCATTCCGATCCTCCGGCTCCAGTGTGCGATCGTCCTCTTCGTACGTCCTCCGGCCCGAGGTTTCCTCGGAGGCGGCGGCGGTATGGACGTGGATTCATTGTCGGAGGAGAGACAAGAGGAGGAGGAGGCGGACGAGGGGGGCCGTCGGGAGCACAGGAGGAGCAGAGGGGGCAGTTTAGGGGAGGGTCGGGTCGGATCCGGAGATGAGGGCAGCGGACGTGGCGGGCGACGAGGAAGTTGGCGGCGTGGATGCGACGGTCACACCGGAAGCAGAGGAAGGAGGATTCGACGTCGCAGTAGAGGGAGGCTTCTTCTCCGCAGAGCTCGCAGTGATTTCCGCTCGGACACGATTTCTTCATCCTTTTCTTCTCGAAGCCCTAACCCTATTTTTTTTGGATGGAGAAAGGAAGAAAGAGAGTTGAAGTCTGTTAAGGAGAGAGGCGACGAATGGTATTTCAAACATATTAAATAAGTTTGCAAAATATTATAAGTTTGCCACCGTTGTAAAATATTAATAACGCTTTGTTTTATAAACATTATAAAAAGCCCAGAATTAGCCCAAACCATCATATAAAAAATGTATTTCGAACTTTGATAACGCTTAGGTATCAGGCGTCATCAATACGTCTTATCGAGCATTATTAATAGGCCTTTTTGTTGTAGTGTACATTGCCCTACAGTCCACTCACACTCTAAAATTCTAAAAATACACATTGACACTCTACCGTTTTCCTATCACATTGGTTTTCACCTTATGTTACACACACCACTCTATCAACTGAACTTTAGTGCACATGAGTTATGCTACACATGATATATGAATGAATGCGTGAATAGAAATATGTTGCAAGTATGCTAAATATGTAAGTATCAAGAATGAATCCAAGCATGTAGGTTATGTAATGAAATGCAAGTAGATATGTATCTATGTATGTGTATTGTTGTATTAGGCTATAGCCTATGTGGATACCTACCTATATTATGAGTATATTTAAACTTATGTGTGTGATAGCCTAGTTTGGCTTGTACTTGTGCTAGATTGCTAGTATAGGTTTGGGTTAGGCCTAGTGAGACTTGATGGACTAGAGTGTTGACCAAGGTTTGACCCAATAGGTCAGGATTGACTAAAGTTGACCAAAAATCAACATTGGGTCTAAATATGACCAACTGACCTAGTTGACTAGGTGTTGACTTGGGTGACCTAGAGTTGACCAAGTTTGACTTGGTCCTAGGTTGACCTAGACAGTTGACCAGGTTTGACTTAGAGTTGACTTTGACCTAGATTGACCTAGAAATCATGTAGATTGCATAGTAAACTTCATTTACCTTATTTTAAACACATTATAACCTGTACTGCTCTATTTAGGACAGTACCAAAATACAGTAAATTAGCGACGGAACATTAGCGACGGATATTGTCCGTCGACGTTAGCGACGACTTTGTGACAACTAGCCGACGGAGTACCGACGACAAGCCGTTACATTTTTTATTTTATTTTTATGAGGAGAAAATGTCGCTCATCCGTCGCTAGGGCATCGGAGATATAGCGACGGATATTTAGCCGTCGCTATGCAGTCGATTATTTGGCGGAAATTATGGAAAGAATTGGCAGGACAGTTCTTCGACTACGTAGCGACGGATATTCAGTCGGCAAGTATCAAAAAGAGCGACTAACGGGTGACGGATAAAAATCCGTCGCTAGTCCGTCGCTAAATATACGTTCCAGACTTACATTGAAACGACGGAGGAAACTTTTTGCATTCCCCCCAAATTCACTCTCTCTTCTCTCTCTCTCTCTTTCTCTCCCGCGGCTTCGGTGATCGACGTCGGCGTCCTCTCCTCTCTCTCTCCCGAAGGTAATCCCCTCTCTCTCTCTCTCTCGATCTCTCTCTCTCTCTCACGGTGTCGTAGGGGCAGCGGGGGCGGCGGGCTTGGGGCGGAGGCGTCGGGGACTGGGCGGCGGCGGTGGACGGGGGGTTGTGGATGGCGGGGCTGCGGAGGGCGGCAGGCTTGGGGCGGGGGCGTCGGGGGTTGGGCGGTGGCGGTGGGCGGGGGGTTGTGGGTGGCAAGGCTGCGGGGGGGGGGGGGGGCGGGCTTGGGGCGGGGGCGTCGGGGGCTGGGCGGCGGGCTTGGGGCGGGGGCGTCGGGGGCTGGGCGGCGGGCTTGGGGCGGGGGTGTCGGGGTTGGGCGGCAGGCTTGGGTCGGGGGCGGCGGGGGCTTTGGTTCTCAAATTCTTGTTTTAATTAGGTATTTATATCGGCTAAATAATGTGTTATTAATATTGGGTGTTATCCATTAGTTTGGTGGTGTTTGGATTAGTAAATGTGAATTTAGGGTTTGGGTTCATGGTGTATGTTCACTGTCTCAAGGACAGTGTGAGTTCTTTATCTGTTTTCTTTGTTAAGAATATCCTTGGGACATTCGCTTCACCAAAGTCACTGAATAAGTAAAGTTTTTTCTGGAAAACCGACCCTTAGAGTATATCAGTTGTGTGCTTCTATATAGATGTATATATCTATACATCTAACTGTGATATGCATATATGTATGTGTGCTTTAGAGAGTGAGGAATGAAGGTAGGCCTACCATGCCTATTAGCATGCAGGACGGCTTGGGGTGTAATGTGTGAGTGCAGGCATGGTAGGAAATATAGGTAATGCTAGTGTAACTAGACTAAGGTAGTTCTTGCTAGATAGTAAGGACACTCTAGTATCCTAACCAAGTTAATTTTAGCCTAGATATTTAGGATATAGCTCCCATATCCTAGAAGTGGACTCTTACAATTTAGAAATAGATAGATTGACTCAGTTTGATTAATTGACCTATAATGACTCTAAAACTTGATTTGTTGCTGCAAGCATACAACACCACAAAAATATTTACTGACTCGTCAAGTTGAACCGTGTATAACATGCTCGACGCTTAAGAGGAATCATTTCGACTTAGTGGACTATCGAAGAATCGGTATCGGACTATTGGTATCGGTATCGGTATCGAACTATCGGACTATCGGTATCGGTATCGAACTATCGGTATCGCTAGCGGACTATCAGACTATCGGACTATCGGTATCGGTATCGCACTATCGGTATCGGTATCGCACTATCAGTATCGAACTATCAGTATCGGTATCGCACTATCGGTATCGGTATCGAACTATCGGTATCGGTATCGAACTATCGGTATCGAACTATTAGTAATAACTGTACTTAGATTTTTCTCTTCTCGAGCTAGAATACCAGCGGATCCACCAGTTACATGATTATATACTAATTCTGTTTAGTTTGTCTTACTATACAGATTTTTACATCCAATCTGCGATGGATCGTTAATTCGTTGATCGTACATGGATGTACAAACGACAACACGAGAGCAGAATATGTATGAGTGATGATTTTTAGGCAGGCGTGGAAGTATTTCTTAAGTATGCCATGAGCAAAGCTCAGTTTATGGACGGTAACAAAATCAAGTGTCCATGTCGTAATTGTCGCAATAGACGTTACAAAGAAGTGGTGAGTGTAAGAGATCATTTGACCCGTAAGGGTTTCGTACGTGATTACGGCCTGTGGTCATTGCAAGGTGAACTATATGCGAAAAGACAGGTTACGAATGCTGGTACTTATGCTTTTGATGATAATGCTGCAGCAGATTTTGTCGTCGATGACGACGAATGCTCTGTTGATTATGGAGACGTGCAGAACCTTGCACGAGATATAGTGTACGACGCGGCAGGGCCTAATTTTGATCTGGAGGATCCTAATCCCGAGGCGAAGGAGTTCTATGATATATTTCAGGATGCTGAAACTTCTTTATATCCTGGTTGTGAGCCACATTCTGTACTGTCAGTGATGATGCGGTTGTTGAACATAAAGTCTAATTTTAACTTGCCACAAACTTGCTATGATCGGATTACACAACTAGTGAAGGAGGTGTTACCGAAGGAATCAAAAGAGCTTCCAAAAAACTTCTACAAGTCGAAGATGATGGTTCGACAACTGGGACTAGGGTACGACAAGATAGATTGTTGTCGCAACGGATGCATGTTATACTACAAGGAGAACGAGGATATAGAAAGTTGCAGCTTCTGTAATACGGATCGTTACAAGCCAGTCAGGAGAAAAAGAAAGTAAACTAGAAAACGACGTCCTTACAAGTATATGTATTACTTGTCGATCACGAAGCGCTTGCAGAGGATGTATATGTCTCATAATACAGCAGAACACATGACATGGCACAACGAAGAACGCACAAAGGACGATGGAGAATTATCACCTTCTTCGGATGTAGAGGCATGGAAATATTTCGATTTTTGCCATCCAGATTTTGCTGCAGAGCCTAGAAATGTACGCATGGGGCTATGTTCTGATGGCTTCGCCCCTTTCGGGCAGTCGAGATCTCAATACTCCTGTTGGCCGGTCATTCTGACCCCTTACAATCTGCCACCATGGATGTGTATGAAGACTCCTTATATGTTCTTGACAGCTATCATACCGGGTCCCAAAAATCCGACGAAGAATATTGATATATATTTACAGCCGTTGGTGGATGAGCTGAAACAGCTGTGGGAGATCGGCATCACGACCTATGATATTTCCAGAAAACAGAACTTTTAGATGAGAGCTTCACTGATGTGGACAATCAATAATTTTCCCGTATACGGTATGCTGTCGGGATGGAGTACTCACGGCACCATGTCTTGTCCGATATGCATGCAAAATAGTAAGGCGTTCCGCCTTAAGCATGGAGGAAAAACTTCTTTCTTTGATTGTCATCGTCAATTTCTGCCCGCGAGTCATCCTTGGAGAAAGAAAAAGGACGCGTTCAGAGCTGGAAAAGAAGAATTTTCTCATCCGCCTGCCAGATTGTCGGGATACGATATTTGGGAAGATGTAAAGGACTTGCCCACTGTAATGGAAGATCCATCGAACAATCGTGTCGATGGGTTCGGACAAACCCATAATTGGACCAAATGGAGTATCTTCTGGGACTTACCTTATTGGAAAGATAATCTTATAAGGCATAATCTTGATGTTATGCATATCGAAAAGAATATGTTCGATAATGTCTTCAATACCGTCATTGATATTAACGGAAAGACGAAGGACAATCCAAAAGCAAGACAAGACATTGCTGAGATATGCAAGCGTCCTTATCTGAACTTGATACAAAGGGGAGCTGTTGGACAATTAAGTAAGCCGATAGCACAATACACATTGAGCAAGGAAGATAGATTAATAATCTGCAAGTGGGTATCTACTTTAAGATTTCTCGACGACTATGTATTGAATTTGTCTAGATGCGTTGATCTCAATGAACGCAAGCTAACGGGAATGAAGAGTCATGACTGCCACGTGTTTATGGAAAGATTACTGCCCATTGCTTTGAAAGAGTTGTTGCCTTCTGCTGTATGGGTTCCGTTGGCCGAACTATCAATATTCTTTAGGGATATTTGTTCAACTAAGTTGACTGTGCAACATATGGTTGAACTTGAGGAGAAGATTATCTTAACAATTTGCAAGTTAGAGAAAATATTTCCTCCTGGCTTCTTCGACAGCATGGAGCATCTACCGATTCATCTAGCATACGAAGCCCGTGTCGGTGCATCTGTTCATTATCGATGGATGTACCCATTTGAAAGGTACATAAAAATTGATATAATTTAAGTTGAATTTCAGTGGATTTTAAAATTCTTTCTTAATTCTCAAGATAATTTGTCTCTCTAGATACCTACACCATCTAAAGAAGAAAGTTGGCAACAAGGCTCATATAGAGGCTTCGATATGCGAAGCATATCTTATCGAAGAGGTGTCAAACTTCTGCTCCATTTATTTCGATACTCATGTTAAGATAAATCGAAATAGACCTCAAAGGAATGACGAGGACGTTGAGGATGGAAGAATATTCAATGTAAGGGGCAAGCCTGTTGGGGCTAGTAAAAGACGGTATTTGACAGACGACGAGTATGATGTCGCTCACCGATATGTCTTGTTAAACTGTGACATACAAAAAGTGAGAGATTTGGAGAAGTAAGTCAGTAAACTTGCACTCATTATAATCTCGAATTTGATGAAGTAAGTGACTACACTTATATATTCTTATTTTTTCTAATAGTGTATTTAGAGATGAAGTCAAAATAAGGACACCCGATATTACCGATGAGGGACTTCAAAGAGAGGTTGATTGTACATTTCTGTCATGGTTTCGCAAATACGTAAGTAACTGGGATTATAATTGAGATTATAAATATATAATCTAAAACATTTAAATTATAAATATTTGTTTACAGGTTTTATTGCCTGAAACAACACTCACTCATGAGAGTGTTCATTATCTGGCATTGGGACCGAAGAAGCAAATAAAGACTTGGCCAGGCTATGTCGTTAATGGCTTCAGGTTTAAGTCAACTCAGAATGCTATAAATGTCGAATTTATCAATGACGGCATCAGTACCAAGGATTCCGGTGTTTGCATAAGAGGCACCATCTATGACGACGAGCCGGACTTTGACTATTATGGAGTGCTTCGAAATGTTGTAGATTTACAATATACTGGCCCATATGATATGCATATTGTGATGTTCAAATGTGAGTGGTTCGATACGACACCAAATATCAGTTGGAGAATCGATAAACAATTTGGATTTATCGATATAAATTATCGTAGGAGGTATAGAGGGTCCGATACATTTGCGATAGCAAATCAGGCTGTTCAAGTCTACTATACAAGCTACCTAAGGCGTCGTAGAGATCTATTTTACTGGTGGGCAGTATGTAAGATTAAATCTAAAAATACATTCAACGTTGGAGACCCAGCATACCAAGAGGACCAGATCGAAAAGTCACAATACTTGGGACAACACTCGGATACAATGGATATTGAAGATATTGTTGAGGAAAATAGAGGGGAGGAAGAGGTTGATACACAAGACTTAGCTGTCAACCAGGGAAGAAAGAGGCGTCTTGTCCCAAATATTGAGGCAGAAGAAGAAGAAGAAGAAGAAGAAGAAGAAGAAGAAGAAGACGAAGAAGAAGAAGAAAATTTTGATGGGGATGAGGATACAGATGAAATCGACGATGAAGATAAGGATGAGGATGAGGATGAGGAGGAGGATGATGATGAAGACGAGGCCGAGGATGAGAACAAAGACGATAATTAGGTTAAATATTGTTGTATATTAAAAACACTTCCAATTACGTGAATTAAGTTTGACCTCATAAAAGCAATTACGTGAATTCATGTTTTTTTTATTCGATTATTTACTTATTGCAGATGGCACTCCTAGTCTTTTTCGTCACGGCGGCACTCGTCTCCCTACTGGTGGTATGTATATTTTAGTTTAGAATTTTATATTCATTTACACATTTATATTGTTAATTATGTTTATGTGTTTTATTTACAGGTCATGATGGTTGGCCGTGGTCGTGGTGGTGGTGGTGGTCGTGGTGGTGGTGGTGGTGGTGGTGGTGGTCATGGTCGTAGTGGTGCTGGTGGTCGTGGTCGTATTCATTTTTTTCGAGATGTGACCCCATCCAGCGACCCCGACCCGGAGAGTACCCCGGGCACAGACGCATCCCGCCGTCGATCGACCACTTCATCGAGGCATGAGTCCGGATCTGTTAGCGGATCCGTTCCGCTATCGGAACCACCAGCAGCGGATCCACCAGTGGATCCCCCAGTTACTGCACAGTGGGCCCCGGAGTACCCCCATACTCGGTTCCATCCGGTTACTGGGGAGTACATGCGCGGACCCATGGATCCTCCGACGGCACAAGAGAGGCCGAGAGGCGAGTTCCGAGGAGAGCTATGGCCCGCGGGGACCTCGTAAGTAAATTTAAGATAATTTATTAAATTTCTTTCCTTTATTCAAGTTAATAATCCAGTCGTTTCTTCTTTGTAGGTTTTTTCCGTTTAATATTGCCAGGGCTCTTGGAGAAATTATCAGGGCTAACTTCCATGGTCCCTACCTCAACTTTTCGTCGGTGCCCCCGAACTTGAAGTATGCCTGGCTCGACGAGTTGAGCGTATATATCTATATTTTCTGGTTAATTATTAGTTACTCTTTAATCAACCATTTTTTAAATTATGTAATAATTAAATTTCTATGTTAGACGACGTACAGGTGGCCCACCCATCGCGAGGACGCGATCCGCAGGACCTACAGAAGCGCTACCTCGAAGAAGATACGGGATATGATTCATGACCTGAAAATGGGACATACGAGGCCGAATTGGATCCGACAGGAGTATTATGAGGACCTCTTAGGTATGATGGATACTCCTGCGTACAAGGAGAAATCGGAGAGGGCGAAAGCAAATCGTCAGGCCGCGGGGCTTCATACGGGGGGATAAAGGCCCCACGCAGCAATGCTTGCAGATCTGGTGAGATACCATAAATTTATTTCACTATCAAATTAGGTATTATTAATATACGGAGTTAATTAAGTTTTACAGAAATTTCGTATGCAGGCCCAACGGGCTGTGAAGGAGGGAAGGGCGCCAGAATCGGTCACCATGCACGACGTGTTCCAGCATACGCACAAAAGACGGAAGGACGGAAGCTTCATCGACGAGAGGGCCAAGGAGACTGATGTAAGTACTTATGTTTATGAGATTTATGTTAGAATTAAAAGTATTCGGACTATAACTTAGGTAAACTTAGGATTCACACTTAACTTAGTGAAACATAGGATTTAGATTACAACTTAGGTAAATCTTATAATATAAACACATTCATTTGATAAGCTGCGTATTATGAGGCACTTAGTCAGGCTCAGTTAACCGACACCGAGGATGTCGGTGAAATGACGCCCGCCCGGATGCCCTCTTCTTTGGCCACTCGCAACGACTTGTTCGTAGATACCGTCGGCGGCTTTAAGAAAGGGCTCATGTACGGAGTCGGCTCCCTAGGACTGTTGCACATGGCGACGCAGAGATTTCCACCGACACCGCCTCCTCCCATGGCCCCGGCAGATGATGATGTTAGGTCGCAGCTTACGCAGCTGCACGAGGCGATGTCGTCCCTGCGGAGCCAATTTGCCACGAACTTTCTGCCTCCGTCTGCTGCTGTCGGTCCGTCTGCTGATGGTGTCGGTCCGTCTTTTACTGGTGCCGGTCCGTCGACTGCTGGTGTCGGTCCTTCTTCCGTAGGTTATCTTTCTTTCAACCCTGATGCCCCTTTGGTACCACCTCCGACTGTGACGGCACTCCTGGATCTCATGTTGCCAGAGCAGCTACGCCGACATTCGAGCAGTGTCTACGACGGCTTGCCGCCGTACCTAGTGGAGGAGTATCGTCGGTCGTAGCAGGGATTACCACCACCGGGCAATCGAACTCCTCCTCCTTCTTAAAATATTATAATTAAGAAAATTTGGAATATTTATGGCAATTTTAGATTATTTGTGCTATGATCGGATTATAACGGCGAATATTAGGTTACTCATCAGGATAATTGATGTCTATTTTCTATTAATTTGGTTTGGTCTATGTGATTCTTGGATAATTGGTGTGCATTAAATTCGTATGTACATATTTGGTCTATGTGATTCTTGGATAATTGGTGTGCGTTATATATTTGGTCTATGTGATTGTTGGATAATTGGTGTGCATTATATATTGGTTTGGTTTATGCATGTTTTTGTGAACAGGAAAAGTGCTGCAATTTTTTTCAAAAAATTCTCAGTTAGCGACGGACAAGTGACCGGTTAGCGACGGATATTACCAGTTTTCGACTAATTTTCGACGAAATTTTCGTCGCCAATTGGAAATTTGAAACTGTTTCCAGGTAGCGACGGGTGGCCGACAGAATATTCGTCGGCATGGTTCTGGTGGTATATACTTCGACGGAATAGCGACGAAAAATCCGTCGCCAAGGCGACGGATAATCAGCCACTAATCAGTCGCGCTCTCGACGGCGTAGCGACGGACACTCCGTCGACAAGGTTCTAGAAATGTTGGACATTTCTAGAACCATGGCGACGGATAATCAGCCACTAATCAGTCGCTCTGTCGACGGCATAGCGACGGAATGGCGACAACTCATCCATCGCCATGGTTCTGGAAATGCCAAGCATTTCCAGAACATGGTCGATGGATAATCCGTCAGTATTCCGTCGCTAATCCGTCCTTTGTTAGCGACGGCGATCGACGCAATAGCGACGACAAGATACACTCTGATACGCTATTACGACGGTTTACCGATGGACCATTACGTCGCTAGTGTCTACACAATTCAGTATTTAATACTTGAAATGGACGAAAGTCTATCGAAAGTCGTCGCTAATGCTTCGTATTGTGAAGTCGACAAGCCGTCGCTATTCCGTCCCTTGACGACTGCTTAGCGACGGACCGTTATTAGCGATGAGCTGATTGCTGACGGATTATTTTGGCCAAGATCCGTCAGTGATCGGTCGCTAATACAAATTGCCGACGGACGAGCGACGGATCTGGCCGTCGCTAAATCGACATATTTTGGTAGTAGGACATTGTGACTCCGGTGCAGATATTTGATATTACATTGCTCTTCTCAGAGTATCAGGCGAGTACATTCTCTGATAGTTCTCTCATTTACTTGTCGATTACTGTACTTCAGTTGTAGTTAGTTCTATTTGATTCTCTGTTACAAAAATGATTTGATATTGCTGGATCCATTTCATGCGACACTTATTATTTCATGTCTGGCCTCTATTTCTGGAATCACCTTCTGGAATCACCCTGTAATCACTTACTGGTATCATTCATGTTCTGGCTGGACTTGTACTTATTTCATGTTGGGTTATGGATTCACTTGTACTTGTTAGGCGGGGAAATATTGGAGTAGACATGTGAACCTACCAAAATACTGGAACCACTCCCTTGGAATTATACTGGAATGATAGCCATCCCACACTTGGCCGAGTGTATGGTGTGCCGTATTACCTACAACCGTTCACATATCGATCCCGATATTTTAAAACACACTGTTAAAGTATAGTCTGGACTTACCCTGGAATCTTTGATCACTGACTGGACTCACTTTATACCAGACTCATCTTGTGCTGGAATCACCTGGTATTAGATTACATTATATGGACTCACACATGACTCTTATTATACTTTCTGGACTTATATCATGCTACTCTAGTTCAGCTAGATTATATTTTACAGTCTTCATTGCCATGTTTCTCTTCTTGTTTAGTTACTTTACCTTCCTTGTACCTTAACTATTCTCTGCATCATTACTCGTATAAACTGCCATGTTCATCAATATAACTATCTATAACTGCTTTATAGTTTTCTGTCATTTACTTGGGATTTCTTGATGAGTTATACTCGTTTCTGTCCTGACTGGACTTGTTGAAAATTTTACAGATGATTGTCCTGAGGACACTTACCCTACTTATTATGGACCAGGAGACGGCTTAGCTACCTTTGGCCCCGACACTCAGGAGTGATCGGGAGATTAGCTAGTGACTTGGTTTAGATTTCATGTTTTAGAACTTGAGTTGTAAATAAGTTGAGATATGTTGTTTTGAGATTGTTAGAGATTATATTATTTTAGTAGTTGATTTTATTGTTGTATTTAGTCTTAGTTATAAATTTTTGTGTTATCATATCGTGCTTAGACTGTGATTGAGATTTCATTGTATCTATACTTGTCCTCTGTTCAGAGTTGAGATTTGACAAGTACATTACAATTGCGTGAGTTGTTGGTTAAATAGTAACCTAGGACAACGTTCTATCGCCGACACTGCGGCGTAGGCTGGGCGCTATTACGTACTCGTACCCTCACAGTGGGTGCAGGTCATGACAGTCCTAACCCAACTCGAGGAGAAAAATGAATAACCATTAATTTGTCAAAACTTTAAACTAAATAATTTGTAAATAAATATTTTATTTATAAAACACCATTTCACAAAATATTTTCTATATATATATATATATATATATATATATATATATATATATATATATATACAACTTATAGATTTTCTTAAGTGGACAGAAATTCAATTAACGTAATCATCTCACAAAAAAACAAAACCAAGACAATAAGGACCGATAGCAATCACGGTCAAAAAATATTTCTAAAAATTAGAATTTCACGTTTTTCGAGATTCAGAAAATTCAGACTTTTGAAAAATACAAAATTTTGAAAAAATCCAAGAAATCGGTTAACGGAGGTTACAAATCTATCCTCCTTAAGAAATTTCGGCCTCGAAGTTAAAGGTTGGCAGGGGAGTCAAAACATGATAGGGAGTTTAGGTAATATCTAGGACACGATCAAAAGATAACGACTATGGCACGATCAAGATAATCAATTTCAAATTGACTTAGGCACAATTTGTGATTTTGGCATGATAAAATCGTAATATAAACAATATTGGTTAGGCACGATTTAGAAATAAATCCAAGTTATCTAAGCGCGAATTCGCGACTAGAAAATCAAAATTGTCCAGTTATGATTTAGTTAGAATCAAGTCTAAGTATTGAATGGTAATTATTATATAGGCTTGATAAGATTAGATTCATGGTTATATTGGCAAGATCAAAAGTGAAGGCGACGCGATTGGGCCTCGCTAGGAATAATGATACTTTTGGCACGATCAGTGACCAAGTATGAAACCACTTGATCACGAGTGGAATCAAGGCTCAAAATTTTGAAATGACTAGAATCACTTAGGCACGATTTATAGTAGAGTGACGAAATTTTTAAAACTTAGTCACAAAATATGAATGAAACCTGTACACAGGTGACTAGAGAATCGAAACTTAGGCACGATGGAAAATTTATTCCGATATGATCACACTCAAATTCTGACATGACAAGTTTATAGTCAAATCGGATAGTCGTGATTAATGGCTAAAATTTCAGGCACGATTTAAAAGCAAAGGTAATATGTATAGTTATGATCGTTAAAATCATGATCATGGGATTCAAAGTCGTCTAGTCATGCCAGGTCATCTAGGCACCACTAATCACGAGAATTTCAGATATAATCTAGAAATCAAATCATGGTCGAAAAAGAGATTAGGCACGAGTATTTAAAATTTAAACATGATCATAATCGTAGTTCGACACGATCAAAGATAAGGTCAGTCTAACCTTGTTCAACAAAATTTAGTTATGATAAAGAGTATGATAGTATTTTAGGCACGACCAAACATGAAATTTCAGTATTATAAAGCTTAATCATGATTGGAACATAATTGAGTCATTTTCAAGAATAAATCGGAGTTTTACGCACAAGTGATATCGGTATCGAAGTTTGATTGCGATCAAAATTAAGATATTAATACGATGAAGAATAGGGCAAATCAATTCTTGATAAAAATGGGATTTAGGTTTGATAAGAACAAAATTGAAGCTTTTGATCATGAGCAATCATATTGATAGTGATTCAGGTCACGATTGAATTTAAATCAACCGAGTACGATCAAGGGTATCGGTATGGTAAAGAAGATGACCAAAGTCGATTGGTCGCAATCAAGGAAATTAGAATTCAGTGATATTTAAATCTTAAAAGATAATTCAAGGATATGGAATAATTTGAATCTCTTTTACTATGATAGAAAAATCAAAAGGCAAGATTTTATATGGAAGTCAAGTTAATCATCTCACTTTGCTACTACCAAGTTTATCTGATAATCATTAGCCAATCATACCTTTATCTCACAACATTTTGAAAAATACAAAATTTTGAAAAAATCCAAGAAATCGTTTAATAGAGGTTACACCCGGAGGATCCAGACAATATCCCCTAGCTATTGAAGACTCTTATGGTGGTTTCTCTCGATCGAGTAATCGAAGTTTTGCATCGACATCCAATCAAGGAAGAGGACGCTGATCATCCAAAAGATCGACGTCCTCTTCCTTACCTCTCCTCTAATGTTAAAATTATTAATATGGAATGCTCGGGGCATCCCCAACAAGAAGACAATTAGTCGTGTCAAGTCTCTCACCAAGATTTACAGTATTTCAATTCTCGCCGTCATCGAAGCCAAAGTAGATGATTCCAAGATATTAAAGTGTAGACTAAAGTTGGGGTTTGACAACGTTGTCGATCACGGAAAAGGCATCTGGATCTTCTAGAAATCAGATTTCTATATATGCGTCGTAGAAACCATGGACCAAGCCCCCTCCATCGAGGTTACTCACAACACTCTGGCCAAGAAGACTCTTTTGTCCGTCGTTCACGGCGGAGCAACCAAAATAGAGCGGAGAACGCTGTGGGATAGTCTTCTCCAACTCATGCAATCGAATCACACAGACTCATCGTGGATATGTGGGGAAGACTTTAATGCGATCTCCTCCACTGACAAGAAATCAGGCAGCCTCCCTCCATACTTCAGTTCGATGGCTGAGTTTAACCACTTTATCTTCGACTCCGGCCTCTCTGCCATCCCTTTCAGTGGAAACGCTTTCATGTGGACAAACTCTAGAGACGGTGCTCACAATCAGCAGTAGAGGCTCGACCGCTTCCTCATCAATCAATAGTGGCAGGACATGATTTATAGCGCCACGATTTTCCACCTTAGCCGATTAGAATCAGATCACAACCCTCTTCTCATGGAGATCGAGCTCGATAAGCCCAGCTACATAAAAGGATTCAAATTCCTAGATTTTTGGTACAACCACCAGGATTTCATCCCGACTATCTCGAATGCGTGTAACAGCACCTACCATATCAACCCAATTATCTGAGTGGCAAGGCGGCTCAAGGCTACTCACAGATCCCTAGGACGTGGAGCAGGCGCACTTTCGAAGACATCTCCATAGTGGTCAGAGCTGCCGAGGTCGATGCTGCTGTAGAGGAGGCAGATTTCGCCTTGTGTGGCTCTCCGAAGGCGAGATCTATTGGTGTTTTATTCTATGAGTTGTGTGTTCACAACATTATATTGTTAAAAGATAGTCCCACATCGGAAAATCATACCAATATGTATCTCTATATATTACTTATGAAGGAATAGAGAGATGCTCATGGGTTGAGGCCCAATGGAGGGTGCCATGTGGGGGGATTTTACATAGAGGTGAGAATAAGAAACCAACTTTTGGCCAAAATAAAAATAGATTGGAGCTAAGCCCCGAAGGGGCTTAGCGACTCGGACTCGGACTCGGACTCGGACTCGGACTCGGACTCGGACTCGGACTCGGACTCGGGCTCGGACTTGGGCTTGGGCTTGGGCTAATGGGCTTTTGAGGCTTAATGTGGCTTTTTGATGGCACTTTGCACTTAGCACGACAGCTCGTCGCAAGACGCATTGTGCGCTTTAGTTGCGCTCGTGCGCGAGCCGGGTCGAGTGGGCTGTTCAAATTATGTAACGTCCGCGGGTCTTGTGGGCTCAGATCCGGAAATGGCTCAGATCCAGAAAATCCGGATCTGGCATTAATCCAGGGCGTGCGTTCAGAATTTGAAAAGCCCATCTCGTGCCTATAATATCAGAAGCATCTCCTCTCTCCAAGGTTACAGAATATAATCAGAGAATTTCCAGAGAGAGAGAGAAGTGCTGCTGCTATTTCGAGGAGTCGTCGACATTTTTGGCCAGCGTTCTAAAGTTCTCTTCGAACTTGCTGGTTCCTGGAGGCTTGTCCGTAAGGCGGATATAACTTTGAGCGCCGGTGATCTTTCACCCCAGCAGGCTTTCTTCTTCCTCTGTTGCCTTCGAGAATACCGTCGCTTCTCTTTAGAAGTTATACAGTTCTGTTGCCTTCGAGAATACCGTCGCTTCTCTTTAGAAGTTATACGGTTCTATTGCCTTCGAGAATACCGTCGCTTCTCTTTAGAAGTTATACGGTTCTTTTGCCTTCGAGAATACCGTCGCTTCTCTTTAGAAGTTATACGGTTCTGTTGCCTTCGAGAATCATTACGAAATCTTTTTAGATTCTCGTAATACAACATCACCTTCTTTAGGGTGTTGTTGCTGGAAACATTGTCTTTACAATAGTTTCTGAAAACGTGTTTTTTCATCGATTGTTCGCCAAGGGACTAACAATCTCAAAGCTATATCGAAAAGATGGATAACTCACGTGCATCGCTCGTCAATACCGACTTTAACAAGTTGGAGAAATTCGACGGCGAACATTTCCAAATCTGGAAACGGAAAGTAACCTTAAACATTCAACTCGTGGAAGTTGATCACGTGCTGAATGAGGAAGAACCGATCGTTCCAATAACCGGAACCGCAGAAGTTATTGCAGCTGCTACGTCCAAGCAGGCAAAATGGATTAGAGAAAACAGTATCTGTAAACTGTTGATTCTCAATAGCATGGAAGACTCTCTGGCAGAGTCTTATTCCAAGAAGAATTCTGCCAAAGAGATTTGGGACTCCTTGGGGAAATTGTACGAAGATGACGAGAATCGGTCCAAGATCTTCTTGGTTGAAAGATACCACAAGTGGACCTTCGAAGATGAGAAGGCTATGCTGCCCCAAGTAAAGGAGTTTCTGAAGCTGCGCCAAAAGTTGGATGACGAGAAGATGCCTCTTGTCGACAAGTTTGTCGTTGGAGGAATCGTCTCTAAACTTCCTGCGGGTTGGAGCAACTTCTATGCAAGGATGCACCGCAAGAAGCTGGACATATGTATGGAAGATCTCCTGCAAGAGATCCATGTTGAGGACGAGATGCGCTCTCAACAGAAGATGGATTCTCTGTCCAAACAACTGGCAAAAGCAAATCTGGTCCAAACCAGAGAGTACAAGGGGAAGCAGGCGGCTTCTCCTCACAAGAAGAAGAAGGACTTCACTAATCTGAAAGTAAAGAGTCCTTCATTCAAGAATCAGAAGTCCAAGTCCCATGTGACTTGTTACAAATGTGGCAAGAAGGGCCACTACAAAAGTGACTGCAAGGAACCAGAAAAAGGTGAGCCTAGTAAGGTTTCTTTGGTTACTAATCTGGTTGGAATGATAGCGCAGGTTGCAAATGTGGGGGTTGACTCGGACTGGTGGATAGACACTGGTGCGACATGTCATGTCTGCTCAGACAAGGAATGGTTCGACTTCTATGAGCCAACTTCCGAGAAAGTCATAATGGCAAACCAGGCACAAGCTGAAGTACTGGGGATCGGGACGGTGGAGCTGAAACTCACATCGGAGAACACTCTGACGCTTCAAGGAGTGAAGCATGTTCCTGCAATTGCTAAGAACCTGATCTCTGGGAGCCTACTTTGTAACGCAGGCTTGAGGATGGACATCAATGCTGGCCAGATGGTGATGTCCAAGAAGGGTACATTCTTCGAAAAAGCTTTCCAGACTGAAGGAATGTACAAAATTCAGCTTATTGTAACCCAGAAAAATGATATTAATGCTATTTCTACTTTAAACTATTCTTTTGAGTTGTGGCATAATAGGCTATGACATGTTTATTGTAAAAGAATTAACAAGATGTCTAGCCTAGGACTTATCTCTAAGTGTGGGGGTAAGGTAGAGAAATGTGAAGTGTGTGCTCAGACGAAGATCACAAGGAAACCCTTTCATAGGGTCCATCGAAACACAGATCTTCTGGAGTTGGTTCACTCAGATATCTGTGATTTCAAGCAATTCTCTACAAAAGCCGGGATGAAGTATTTTATTACTTTCATCGATGACTTCTCAAAGTATGCTTTTGTCTACCTGCTCAAGTCTAAAGACGAAGCATTCGAGAAGTTCAAGGAGTTCAGGGCCGAGGCTGAACGACAAACTGGACAACAACTCAAAAGGCTAAGGAGTGATCGAGACGGGGAGTATCGGTCTCATGATTTCTCATCATTCTGTAAAGAACATGGAATCATAAATGAGACGACGGCTCCGTACTCTCCTCAATCCAACGGAGTAGCAGAAAGGAAGAACAGAACGTTGACAGAGATGATGAACTCTATGCTGTTGACTGCGGGTCTTCCAAAGAGCTTCTGGGGAGAAGCTGCATTAACGGCTACTTTCATTCTCAATAGAGTACCGTATGCAACTTCGGACATAACACCTCATGAACTCTGGTTCAAAGTCAGACCTAACTTGAATGTCATTCGAGTGTGGGGGTGTCTGGCTTACGTGAAGCTCCCAGATCTGAAGATTCAGAAGCTGGGGACTAGGACCACTAAGGCTATCTTCTTGGGTTATGCCGAGAAGAGTGATGCTCGGAGATTCCTTGATATAGAATCAAATCATATCATTGAATCTCGCGATGCTGAATATTTTGAAGACAAGTTTGCAAGGCACAAAAATATTGTTCTCGCGGATCTTCCGGAGAATGATGAGAGTGCAAAGCAGACAGAAGTCCTTAAAGAACCAGTAGTCCAAGAAGAAGCTATTGTCGAAGAGACACCAGTTGAACCAGAACTCGCTGAGCCGTCAACTAAGCGAGTAAGGAGGCCGAAAGACTTCGGAGATGACTTCGTCACTTATCATGTGGAAGCAGATCCGCTTACCTATGATGAAGCGATGAAGACCAGAGATGTTGTATTCTGGAAGGAGGCGATAGACAATGAGATTGACTCAATCACCTCCAATAATACATGGGTGTTAGTTGACCTGCCAGAAGGAGCAAGACCCATCGGATGCAAATGGATCTTCAAGAAGAAGATGAAAGCAGATGGAACCATCGACAAATTCAAGGCCAGGCTAGTGGCCAAAGGGTTTTCTCAGAAACAAGGGACTAAGGCACGGGAATAGCACTGTCACAATCTCATTACATTGAGAAAATGCTTACTCGATACGGGTATCAAGATCTTCCTATAATTGATACACCGTACCGGAGTGATCAGAAGCTGGAGCCAAATTCGAGAGAAAGCGTCAAGCAATTGGAGTACGCCAGCGTCATCGGAAGCTTGATGTACGCTACTACTGCCACAAGGCTTGACATAGCTTTTGCGGTGGGAATGCTGAGTCGGTTCACTAGCAACCCAGGCGTTGAACACTGGAACGTTGTGAAGCGTGTTATGAGATGTCTAAAAAGGACTCAGACATTTGCACTATACTACAGCGGAGATCCGTCAGTAGTGGAAGGCTTCAGTGATGCTAGCTGGTGTTCTGAGGTGGAGAGCGAGTATTCTACAGGTGGATTCATATTCGCTTTGGTCGGAGCTGCTATATCGTGGAAATCGAAGAAGCAGACAATGTTATCTCGCTCCTCCATGGAATCTGAATTCTTTGCATTGGATGCTGCTGCAGATAAAGCAAAGTGGCTTCGGGAGCTCATGTATGATCTTCCAGTGGTTGGAGCTCAGATACCGGCAATCCCGATATACTGTGACAACCAGGCGGCAGCAGCAGTAGCATCAAATGAACTCTTTAACGGGAAGAAGAGGACTGTGCGGTTAAAGCACAGAGCAGTGAACGATCTCATCAAACGAGGCATCATTGCAGTGATCGATGTTCGGAGTCAGGAGAACCTGGCGGATCCGTTCACGAAAGGCCTCAAACGACAGCTGGTCGAGGACACAGCAAGGAAGATGGGTTTGAAGGCATTCTAATATTGTGTCATTATAATCCTATCAATAAATTTTATGTTATTGGTTCAAAGAGAAATCTACCAGATATCTAATTTTTTGATTCAAGGGAGGACTATTGACTGGAAAAATATTAGTTAACAGTGGGTACTTGTTCTGCGGAACATGGAAGGGTTTCGGACCCAGAACCACTGTTGTCTACTATGAATTTTCTACGGAAAATTGATCCTGTGGGAAGGATGGCATAATGCCTTAATGAGTTCTCAGACTGAGTGAAGGTCTGTTATGCTTTACAGAAAATATGGTAGCACAGCACTACAAGGAGTGTGACTCCATGCTATGTGTGGCGGTGACTCTACCATGAGGTTCTCGAAGGAGGTAAATCCTCGACTATGTTAGCCAAGTCACAGCGGCGTAGCACCGCAAATAGGCAGTTGGCCTAATGCTGTATATTGAATTAAAGAGGGATGTAGTCAGCACTACAAAGAGGAGGTGTTCCTCATGTTACGGGTGGCACGACACCACAATAAGGTAAACCCGGCTAGGGATAAAGCCTCGGCCTTGCAAGCCATATCGTAGCGGCGTAACACCGCACAGAAGCGTAAGGCTTCATGCTGGGTAGTTTGGCACTACAAAGGGGTTAGACCTCATGCTACGGGTAGTATGACACTACGATGAGGTTCCCGGTGATTCGGGGTAAGGTCCTCGGCTTAAGGCCATGTCATAGCGGCGTAGCACCGCAAAGGAAGCGTTGGACGCTTCATGCCATGTCTCTTTAATAAAGAACTCACCTATAATGTATGGACAGAAAAATAGGCCGTTTCTTGAGGGTAAATTTGTAGACGCCCAAAATACATACATTAAAATCCAGGCTGGCACAAGGCCTTTAATGTGCAGCCAGAAGCACAGATAACTACATTATGTGAGTGGGAAAAATTATAATTGTGGTACAGAATTCAAGGCGTAGTCCATTCTTGTATCATACTGTTGTTCAACCCATGCGGGAAGATTCAAGTCGTCAGCGACATCTATCCTAATGCATAATGGACAGTTATTATGTGGAACGCTTAACTCATATATATAGAGATATGTGGGGGATTGTTGGTGTTTTATTCTATGAGTTGTGTGTTCACAACATTCTATTGTTAAAAGATAGTCCCACATCGGAAAATCACACCAATATGTATCTCTATATATTATTTATGAAGGAATAGAGAGATGCACATGGGTTGAGGCCCAATGGAGGGTGCCATGTGGGGGGATTTTACATAGAGGTGAGAATAAGAAACCAACTTTTGGCCAAAATGAAAATAGATTGGAGTTAAGCCCCGAAGGGGCTTAGCGACTCGGACTCGGACTCGGACTCGGGCTCGGGCTCGGGCTCGGACTTGGGCTTGGACTTGGGCTAATGGGATTTTGAGGCTTAATGTGGCTTTTTGATGGCACTTTGCACTTAGCACGACAGCTCGTCGCAAGGCGCATTGTGCGCTTTAGTTGCGCTCGTGCGAAATGGCTCAGATCCAGAAAATTCGGATCTGGCATTAATCCAGGACGTGCGTTCAGAATTTGAAAAGTCCATCTCGTGCCTATAATATCAGAAGCATCTCCTCTCTCCAAGGTTACAGAATATAATCAGAGAATTTCCAGAGAGAGAGAGAGAAGTGCTGCTGCTATTCCGAGGAGTCGTTGACATTTTTTGCCAGCGTTCTAAAGTTCTCTTCGAACTTGCTGGTTTCTGGAGGCTTGTCCGTAAGGCGGATATAGCTTTGAGCGCCGGTGATCTTTCACCCCAGCAGGCTTTCTTCTTCCTCTGTTGCCTTCGAGAATACCGTCGCTTCTCTTTAGAAGTTATACGGTTCTGTTGCCTTCGAGAATACCGTCGCTTCTCTTTAGAAGTTATACGGTTCTGTTGCCTTCGAGAATCATTACGAAATCTTTTTAGATTCTCGTAATACAACATCACATTCTTTAGGGTGTTGTTGCTGGAAACATTGTCTTTATAATAGTTTCTGAAAACATGTTTTTCCATCGATTGTTCGCCAAGGGACTAACAAGATCAGCTATGAACAAGGCTCAGGCGATGCTTAAATAGAGCCTCTTTTGAATCAAACTTTTGGCGCCAAAAAGTGTAGAAGAGATGGGACAAAGACGGCGACAAAAAGACGAGTTTTTTTCCACTCGTGTCAAACAGAGACGGACCATCTTCACATCCACCGCATCACCGGGAAGAACGGCAACTCATACAGTAAGTTCGAAGATATCAGCTCCGAAGCTATAAATTTCTTCACCCGGTTGTTCTCCAAAATCTTGCTCATCCGGAATGAGAAAATGCTGGGCGCCATTCCTTAAATCATTTCTCCAAAAGATAATGAAAGCCTGATGATCCTGGTATCTCCTGCGGAAGCTCTCCAAGCAGCCAAGGCGATGAATAGCGTCCCGGGTCCCAACGGCTTCACCAGGACATTCTTCATTAAGTGTTGGGATCTCATCGAGGAAGATGTCGTAGACGTATTAAATGCGTTCTTCAACGGCTTCAATATCCGAAGTCCATTTCCAGCTCCCATCTCTTCCTAATTTTGAAATCTAAAGATTCATCGACATTCGCGGACTTCCGACTGATCGGTATGAGTAACTGCATGAATAATTAACATCTAAGATTATTTTAATCAGACTCGCGCCCTTATTGTCGAAGCTGATCTCGGTCGAGCAAAGCGGCTTCGTTAGGGACCGAGGCATTATCGACAACATTCTTCTTGCTCAAGAACTAATTAGCCAAATAGGAAAGAAGAACAGATGTAGCAATATAGCAATGAAACTGGACATGGAAAGGACGTACGATCGTGTCGATTGGCAAGTGATTATCTGGGTCCTTCGGAGATTCGATTTTTCGGAGCCCAGGATCGATTTTATTTGGCAGTCGATGAGCAATTCTTCAGTTATGATCAATGGTGTTCCGTGCAGTTTCCTCCAATCTTTCCATAGCATTCGTCAGGGGGATCCTCTGTCGGCCTCACTATTCATCTTCTCTGCCGAGCTCCTGAGTAGGAACCAAAATCGAATGGGTCTTCGGCCTGCATTCAAGCGATACCAGACAACTAGCGGCTGCCCCCTTATTACCCACCTCGCGTATGCCAACGATGTGCTTCTGTTCTCCTCGGCCGCATAGAGCACGGTAAAACAGATACCCGATTACTCAAGAGATATGAGGATTCGTCGGGCCAAAAAGTCAACAAACCAAAGAGTCGCATTTGCATTCATGAATTGGCTAACGTGCAGACGAGGGTCACCGTTGGCCGGATTTTCGAAATAGAGGTAGTGTCACCTCCTTTCCTTTATCTAGGTTGTCCTTAATCATACGGGCGGAGGCGTGCTATCCTGTTCGAGCCTCTCGTCTCGAATATCTGACAGAGACTTTTCGGATGGCAGAACTCCTTCCTATCCAACGACAGGAGATTGATTCTTTTGAATCACGTACTGGGATCTATCCCAATCTTCTTTGTTGCCGCCTGCCAACCACCCAAGGTGGTGTCATCCTACATCGAGAAGATCATCTGCAGCTTCATATGGGGTAACAAAGAGGGGAATTCGTGATGACATTGGGCTGGTTGGACATCAATTTCTAGACCGAACAAGGAAGGGGATCTTGGCGTGAGGAAGCTTAGCGAGTTGGTTGACACCTTGTCGGTGAAACTTTGGTGGTGTCTTCGCTCGATTCCTTCGCTTTGGGCTACGTATAAGAAGGCTCGTTATTTCTGATGTATTCACCCGTGTTCCGCTATAGCTAATTCGGAGGCTTCTCCTATATGGCGTCGGTTGTTGATCGTGTGCGAGCTCAGGGAGCAGTTCATCTCCGTAATTTCCAACGGACGAGTCTCTTTGTCATGTCGGCTTCTTATTGGGGTACAGATGCCACTGTTGCTCGGACCCGAAGGAGGAAACGGTGGATCACATTTTTTTCGTCGTGCTTCATGGCGAGCCATGTTTGGAAGCAGCTACAACTAAGGTTCGGCATTCGTCGGTCGGGTTCATCTCTAAGATCTAGATGTAACGCATGGAGTACTCAGTCTCACGACCACGTGGTTGCAACGACTACTTGGAAGAACCGCAACAAGGCTTGATACGAAGGCTATTCGTTTACCCTCGATCAGTTGATCTCGAAAATCACCTGCCATGTCCTTCGATCCCAGTCCATCTCAAAACACTAACCTTTTTTAGGGGACAGGTAGATCTGTACCACTTTACGGTGCAAATCCTCTTCTTGGTCCCTTTCCGTCAAACGGGCGAGTGAGTTTTCCTTTACGAGCGATGACAACATCATCATCGAGCACATGGATTGGAACATATCCACTAAAGTGGCTTTTGAACGAGACCCACCAGCTTAGGAGCAGTTGATACTTAAATGGGTGACGCAAGGACAAGCGCAAATCTCTCTTTGACAAGAATGCGATGGCTTCAGAGTAGAAGGGGATAGGATAGGTGGATTTAGTGTAGAATAGAAGTCTGGGTATACTTTTGGTTCATTTTGTTGATGGATGTGTTCCCATCATTCCCACTAGTGGTAGTCGGTTTTGACCCGCTAGTTTTTGTTCGGGAGCCTTTCCTTTTCCTTTTCCTATATATATATATATATATATATATATATATATATATATATATATATATATATATATATATATATATATATATATATATATATATATATATATATAACATTCAATGGAAAAAAAAAAATACATAATATAATATTCAATGGAAAGATCAGGATCCCGCTCGGGCGATTTCTGGGCGCAGCGCCCCAGCTAGGGCGCCGCCCGCCGCCGGGGCCAGCCCCGTCCGCCGCCCCTCATCCGCACCTCTCCATCCGCCCCCGACTCTCCTCCCTCAGCTTTCCCCTTAGTTCGCCTCCCCTCACCTCCTCCTATCCCTCCGCCCAGCTCCAGCTACCCCTTGTTTCTCTCCCCTCGATCCCCCGGCCACCGGATTCCCCCCTCCCGAGTGTCCCCCGTGCGGTCCGGAGCCCCCCTCCCGCAGCCACCGGATCACGAGCCCCCTCCTCGAGAACACAACCGCCCTCCCGCCCACCTGTGCCTGTGGTTTTGAATTCACTCGTGGAGCAGTGTGCGGGGGGCCACGTGCCCCCCTCGATTTCTGCCCCTCCTGGGGTTCCGCGAAGGGGTGGCCACGTGCCCCCTTCGGTTTCCCCACTTTATGGGGCACATTCAACCCTTCAACCTCTTCCAAGGCGCAGTCAACCTATTCTGGAGGTTGCGAATCCCTCTTGCGCGGGATTAGTGCAGAGTTTCGGCGCAGTCAACGTTCCTCAGTTCTCTGGCTACGTGGCGAGGAGACTTGACGGCGCACCCTTTGGAACGATTGCGCCAGCCCTTTTGGGCTCAATCTCCAGTTCGAGGGGGGCGCAACCCAGCACCCTTTTATGCCCCCCCCATTCTGTCGAACCACGTGCTCCATTGGGGGGATGAGTTGGCCCCTGGCGCAATTGAGGATTCTCTGTACCCTGGCCACGTGGCCGGGTGTGGTGGCAACGCACCTTTTGGGGCGGTTGCATCAGCCTATTTGGGCGCAACCTCCAGCCAGTATGGGGGCGCTTCCTAGTTGGCGCACCCTAGCCCGGCCCCTGCTTGCGCAGCGGTATGGGCATCTCCCCCGGCACCTACTACGGGCGCAACCTATCATCTCCCCCTTGTGCCACCTACGGGCGCAACCTACCATCCCCCCCCAGCTTTCCGTCTGTGCCAAGTGTGGGCGCACCCCACTTCCCTTCTCTCAAGCCGGGTGCATCCCTCCCCCCATCCCACCCTCTCTGTGCGCCGGGAGTGGGTCTTCCCCTCTCCCCCCTTTGACCCCTTCCGCATCCTTTCCCGCCGATAGATGTGATGTTGCTATCCGACGCGACAGGCCTTCTGGGCGATTCTTCTGCCTCTTTCCATTCTCTGTCCTCTCCGGGTGTGGCTAGCTCGCTCCTTGGGAGACTCCCCATCCTGGGCTCTGTGTCTTCTGGCGCACCCCCTCATCCGGCACTCCCAGCCCCAGGCACATCTCCTCGCCTGCCCACCTCATTTGCCGACGTCCTTCGTCCCGATAGGGCTCCCAAGCCGAGACTCCTGTTCCCGGACGTCCCCTTCTCGATGTCGAGTACCCGCAGGCATTGCCCATGCCGACTGTGCCGTTCACCGACCAGGAGCTATCGTCCCTGGCAACTTCTTTTCCCTACTCCTTCGTCCTCAAATTTTCAGTAGGCTGCCCCAAGCTCACAAGGGTGGCTGAGGTTATTGCTAGTTGGCGATTAACGGCGGAGTACATGGTAGCCCCCTAGATCCGAGGCATATTCTGCTACACCTATCCTACGACCAAGACCACAGGATGGTATGGTCCAAAGGCACCGGACGGGTAGACTCCTACCAGATGAAGATTATCAAGTGGTCACCGCACATTAACCCCAAGGAAGACTTAGCGACGGTTGCCGCCTTGGTTACTTTACCCAATCTCCCCCTCATTTGCTTCATTCTGGCATCCCTTAAGCATATAGCCAATTCTTTCAGAACTTATGTGGCCACCGCAGACGAAACCAGCAACCTGACAAAAGCTCACTACGCCAAGATATATGTGGAACTCGACCTCACATCAGACCCCCCAACCATATCCTTATTGAACTTAGCAACCAAACTCATGCTCTGCAAATCATCTACGACAACCACGTGATCTTCTGCACCCACTGCCATTTACGTGGCCACCTATTGAAGCACTGCCGCCGTCTCCACCCAGAGCTGAGAAAGAAACCAGAGAGGGCCGATCCCAATCCCAAAAAGGACCAGCGTCACATTCTTGACCAATCACCCCTTCTTCCTCTCCCGAACTCCCACACCAGATTCAACTCCAGCGAAGGCAAAACCAGTAGAGCCAATTCAGTAGAAAAAGCAGTGATCCCCTACCACCCTCATAACCTTTCCCTATCAAGTCAATTCAGTGCGCTTGCGACAGAAACTATAGCCCCCCAAGATCCGGTCTATCATGCTGACATCGACCAGGACCCCGGAACGGCCTCCGAGGACCTCAGCGCCCTCGAGGATTCAGAAGAGTCTCTCCTAGCGCCTCTGATAGCCACCGACCTGCATTCTACCACCATCGATGCTCTAGCCATCCTAGGGCCAGAGCAGGCATTTAGAGGTCTTCAGGTCTTAGCTGCTGGCTTCCCTCTCCAAGCGGAAAGAGACCAGATCGGCGTCGCCGACGACTCCCTCCTCATCACCCCAGAGCAGCCCAACCTCGATTCAGCAGGAGAAATGATCATTCCTCCTCAAAGCCACGAGGACTCTTCCATCGGTACACTACACAAGATGACGGAGGTACCAACCATCATCAACCGGAAAGCAGACAAAAAAGGGACCGCCAAATCATCGTCCATACAAACTAGTTCCGCTACGAAACGGTCCAACCAACCCTTCCCAAAGCCCCATTAATGCTGAATATCCTCTTCTGGAATGTCCGTGGCCTGGCGAACAAACCCACGATGAGGAGAATCACCAGCCTCAAGAAAACCCATAAGATCGACATCTTGATCATCCTCGAACCCAAAATCTCTTACAAGAGACTCAAATCCATTCAGCTGCAGTTAGGATTTTATTCGGCCATTGCCGGCAGACACGACATCTGGATCCTCTGTTCCAAAGCCGTCAACATCGGTGTCATCCATGACTCCAGTCAAGCCCTGTCTTACTGGATGGAACATCCTCTTATCCCCAAATGGGCCATCCTTTCGGCGGTTCACGACAGTTGTGACATTGCTGAACGCAGACACCTATGGCACGATCTTCTGGAAACCTACCACCTCAAACGTAACCTCCCATGGCTCTGCATCGGAGATTTCAACACCATCACCTACAGAGAAGAGAAGATTGGAGGCCGTCCTTCCCCTCTCTTTGCCATGCAACACTTCAACAAATTCATCTTCAACTCCCACCCCACCTCCCTCCCGCTCACCGGCAACGCTTTCACCTAGTACAATATGCAGGAAGGCGACCGCCGACAATTCTCCTGCCTTGATAGGGCGTTAACGAATGCCCACTTACTTGACACCGGGACTATTTCCAAGCTTTCTCACCTGAATGCCACCGAATCCGACCACGCCCCCTACTGGTGGGAATCACCAGCAGATCCAACCAATCCAAAAAAAGCTTTCGCTTCCTGGACCTCTGGAGCGAGCATCCCCAATTCTTAGGGGTCGTCACGGAACCGTGGAACAGCACGGACTCCGTTGATCCCTATAATCGTGTGGCCATCAAGCTCCAGGCTACGAGGAAAGCTTTGACAACTTGGAGAAAGCAAGCTTACAGGGATATCTTCCAAGGCATTCGCGAGGCAGAAGACAACGTGACCCGTACGGAAGCGACTTACATGGCCGACTGTTCGCCTGATACCAGGAAAGCACTGAACCTTACCAAAGCCATCCTCAAATTCAGACTGATGATTGAAATCGACTTTTGGAAGAAGAAAGCCATGATCAAATGGGACAGCGAGGGAGATAACAACTCTAGTTTCTTCCACGCCTGCGTCAACGGGCGGAGACAAAAACTCACTCTCCATCAAATTGCCATAGACAACGGCACCAGCGTCACCGACCAAAAGGATATACAAGAGGAGGCCGCAAAGTTCTACTCCAGACTTTTTTCTAAGGAGATGATTATTAAAGATAACACCTTCTTGGACGGGGTTCCCCACCTTATCAGCGACACCGACAATTACCGGCTTGAACAGACCCCCTCAGAGAAAGAAGTGAAAGAAGCTGTATGGGCCCTCGACGAGCACAGCTCCCCAGGGCCAGATGGATTTTTAGGGGGTTTTTCGCACTTGCTGGGATATCATCAAGACTGGCATCCACAATGCGACCTCCGCCTTCCTCCAAGGAGCCACCTATCCCAGAGCCATATCGAGCACCAACCTCATCCTCATCCCAAAGAAATACAACCCTGAGACATTCCGCGACTTTTGCCCTATCAGTCTCTGTACCTTTACCAGTAAGATTATATCCAAGATTATCGCCTTCCGCATGGCAGGCCTTCTCCCCAAGATCATCTCGGAGGAGCAGAGTGGATTTGTTCAGGGGAGAAATATCTAAGACAACATCATGCTGGCCCAAGAGTTAGTCATATGCATAAAATTCCCAGCTAGAGGGGGCAACATTGCTATCAAATTAGACATGGAGAAAGCCTACGACAGACTAGACTGGCAATTTATGATCTAGGTCTTCAGGGCCTTCGGCTTCTCCGAAACCTGGACCAACGTGGTGTGGAGATCGATCAGCAACTAGTGGTTCTCCACGGTTATCAATAGCCAAGCGGATGGGTTCTTTAAATCCACCTACGGGGTCAGGCAAGGGGATCCGCTATCCTCCACCATCTTCATCATTACGGCAGATGTATTGAGCAGAAACCTTAATAAAATGACGAACACCCCTAACTTTCAGCACTACCATACGACAAGCGGCTACCCAATCATCACCCACCTGGCCTTCGCTGACGATATCCTTATTTTCTCAGCCAGAGATGCAGGTTCGGTGGAAGTCATCCACAATATGCTCCAGACCTATGAAAGGTGCTCAGGACAGAAGATCAAACCGGAGAAGAGCGTCATCTACACCCACCACAAGATCAAGAGAGAGCAGGCGGCTAGCATATCTACCACCACATCATTCCCCATCAAGCACCCTCCATTCCTCTACCTTGGGTGCCCCCTCGTGTATGGGAAGTCCAACGTCGGGATCTTCGAGAGCTTGACCAATCGCATCAGGAAAAAGCTCGAGGGCTGGCACAATGCCATCCTATCCCCAGGAGGCAAGATTATTCTCATCAACCACGTCCTCACCTCCATTCCCATCTATACTCTGTTAGCGTGTTCCCTCCCAAGAAAGTCCTATCCTACATCGAGAGCATCATCAGCAATTTTCTTTGGAGATACAGCGGCGGTCACGAGAAGCACCACTGGGCCAGTTGGGACACCATGGCTCGCCCAACTGGCGAGGGGGGTCTGGGTTTTTCTAAACTTCCACACATTGTTAACGCTTTCTCGATGAAACTATGGTGGACGCTTCGCACTAGCAAGAACTTATGGTCCAGGTTCATGAAAGCCAGATACATCAAGCATATCCACCCATCCACGGCCATCGCTAACAGCAGATCATCCGCGGTCTGGCGCCGCATTCTCCACGGTCGGACCCTCGTCGAATCGGCAATTTGCTTCAAGGTAGGCTTCGGGGAAGCATCACCATTCTTAGAGCGCTGGATTGGCGACTTCTTGCTTACACCCACCCCGGAAGCTCCCAGAAACAGCATTATCAAGGATCTTTGGAACCCTCCTAATAACTCCTAGAATTGGATAAAAGTCAGGTCATGGGCTGGGCCCGAAGCGACCAGCCATATTCGTCATAGCAGCTTGAGGATCGGTCCGGATGCAGATAAGCTCGTGTGGTCACCCAACGGTGCCGGCGCCTTCTCGGTCAAGTCTGCCAGAAACATCATCCTGGGCAATGCGGCCCCGTCTTCTACTATTGCCTCGTTCTGGCAGACATGCATCCCCAAGAAGTGGTCTTTCCTCATCTGGAGAGCCCTCCTCAATATCCTCCCCAATGACGACAAGCTAAATGCTATCGGATTCAGCCTCGCTCTGCGTGCACATGCTGCTCGGATCGACAATCGAAAATAGCCAACCACATCCTCAGTCAGGGGGACCTACCGGTCAAGGTCTGGAGAGCTCTTTCCAAGCGCTGCAGATTGCCTCATGGAAGCAAAAACTTTTACCATCTCATGGACACCTGGTCTTCAGCGTCCCATGGCCACCGGATCGTCGCTACGACTGCCACGTGGGTTATCTAGAAAAATCGAAACAAGGCGAGATACGAAGGCCATCAGTACAGCGCGGACCAACTCATTTGGGAGACCATTCGCCAGTGCCACAAGCGGAGACCCCTTTGTAGTCATGGCCAACAGACCTTCTGGAACTCTCTCCTTCCCCCAGCTTAACCGTTCTATTTCTATTTGCCACTTCTTTTGTTAGTATACGTTTATAGGCTTCGACATTTTGTGCCTACTGGAATACTTGTAAAGGTTCGGCCTTTCGGCCTTATTGAATAAAATGGTTGGTTCATCAATATATATATATATATATATATATATATATATATATATATATATATATATATATATATATATATATATATTATTTATAATATATATATATATATATATATATATAGATATATTTATAATATATATATATATATATATATATATATATATATATATATATATATATATATATATATTATTTATAATATATATATATAACGAATATGTATATATATATATATATATATATATATATATATATATATATATAATAAAAAAATAAAAAATATATATATATAAAATATATATATGTATAAAATATATATACATATACATATATATATATATATATATATATATATATATATATATATATATATATATATATATATATATATATATATAATAATAATAAAAAAATAAAAAATATATATATATATATATAAAATATATATATGTATAAAATATATATACATATATATATATATATATATATATATATATATATATATATATATATATATATATATATATATATATATATATATATATATATATATATATATATATATATATATATATATAGGAAGCGGATCAAAAGCCCCCCTTAGAAAGCCCCCTAAAAACCCCCCTCACTCTAATCCATAATTTAATGTTAATATTAATGTTAATATTAATGTTAATGTTAATATTAATGTTAATATTAACATTAAATACTAAAATTAACATTAAACTTAATATTAAAATTAATATTAACATTAACATTAACATTAATATTAACATTAACATTAACATTAATATAAAAAAAATTTTAAAAAAAAATTAATATTAATATTAACATTAATATTAATATTAATATTAACATTAACATTAATATTAACACTAATATTAACATTAATATTACGAATTAGAGTGGGGGGGGGGGGGGGGGTTTGGGGGGCTTTCTAAGGGGGACTTTTGATCCGCTCCCATATATATATATATATATATATATATATATATATATATATATATATATATATATATACATATATATATATATATATATATATATATAATATTATATTATATATTATATATATATTACGTATATAATGAAGGTTCTTTTCCTTTTCTTTTTCTTTTTCCTTTTCAATATAAAGAAGGTTCTTTATATGTGTATGTATATATATATATATATATATATATATATATATATATATATATATATATATATATATATATATATATTAGAAATGATAAAAGTTATAAATAATCTAAAACTGCAACCATATATCACATGCAAGAGAATGACACCTGATAACCGTATCCAAAACAACCGGACACAGTCTGTGTGGACACACACAAAAAATAAGAAGAAGCACTATCTTTTCTTATTGGCGTAAGGTACCACAAATCGAGTACACCTGAGAGATCCTGCACTAAGAATCCCCAAGTACAAAAAGATTTCTAGGAAATAGGACGATGGAGATCGAGCGGCAGTTGCTCTATTACTCCATTGACACTCCGATTTACAAAAGAAGAAGAAAACCTAAGAAAATTGCTAACTCTCGGCTCATTGGCAAGAAGGGCAGCAATTTGGCTCTAAAATGCTCTCCATTATGTGTTTTTGAAGAGGCACGTGACCTCTATTTATAGTCGTTTTGTACTGAAACGGCTATTATGCGCACACAGGGAGAAAATACACTGATTTCCCTGTGGGTGCATAGTCTTCCTTTGGGCGCATAGCATGTAGGCGCATAAAGACTGGATGATCGTGGGTAGATCGTGGGGTTGACGTGGCAGCATGCTTCGGTGCACGACTGCTCGTAGAGACTGACGTGGCCGCATACTTCGGGGCACGACAGATCGTGGATGTTGACCGAGTCGTGGTGCTGTCCTGACTTAGGCACATAGTGTGGAAACAGGACTATGCGCCCTCTTCTGGAGGAGCTATGTGGGCACATAGGGTTTACATTGTGGGTGTCTGCGACTTTCTGACTTGGGCGCGTAGCTACTTTCTGACTTGGGCGCATAGCTACTTTCTGACTTAGGCGTATAGCCACTTCCATACTTGGGCGTATAGCTACTTCTGGATTGGGCACATAATGCTAAAACTTTCATGCTTCAACAAGACCCCTTCAAAGTTTTTAATACTCGAACGAGTTCGAAATACTTTGAAAGAAGCATGGAAGACTATCTTCTTATGGCTCTGTGGGCGCATAGCAAAACTCTCTCTTTGGGCGCATAGATGCTGCCAGGCTGCCAAAAGATGGTTGTTGAGATCTTTCTCGAAAATCTGAACTGACAGATTCATCGGAGCAGAATTTTAAGAGGTCCATCCTTCGTGCGATGTCTATGCATTATCCACATTAGCAAGTAGCAAGCGCATAATGTGCAAAAGACCAAGTCTCTGCGTGGGCGCATAGACCATATGGGTGCATAGGTCATGTGGGCGCATAACTCTGGTTCGTGCCTATAAATAGGCCTTGAGGAGAGAGAAAATTCATTCTCCTCTTAATCTCAAAAAACTTTCAAGAAGCTCTTCATTTCTTTTCTGCACGAATCATGTCTCCCAAGGTTGTCAAGAAGTCCGCGAAGGGCAAGGAATCTGCACTGAGCGGTTCTCCTCCTTCGACAGCGTCTCCGCTAGTCCAAGACCCCATTCTGGGTGAGGCTATGCTTCAAAACGAAGTCTCGAGCATTAATTTGTGACGCTTTGACTTCTCTCTGCTTGGGCGCATAACCATTGATATGCGCCTAAAGCAACACACTTCTGTGAGCATTCTCATGCGCCCACACACTTTATTGTGTGTTATGCGTCTACGCAAAACGCTTATGTGTTTGAGCACTCTTATGTGCCTGCAAAACTATGCGCCCATATGCTTGTTGCATGTCATGCGCCCACACATAACATATGTGTTTGATGATTCTTATACGCCCACAGGCCGTTTGGGCGCATAATAACTGGACGCATAGAAGTTTTTCAGCAGTTAGCTCTCCTTTTTTCTGTAGATTCTAAGTCTGACTTTTTCTTCTGTTTTTGCAGTAGACATGGTCGTCCCGAAACTTGGTAGAATTCCTCTTAGCTCTGCTCGCCAAGTTCTCGGTTCAAGCCTCGTAACCAACATGATTAGAAATGTTCCAGCCAAGATCAGCCAGAATCAGCCTTCAATGCGGATGATCCCTATGCTTGAACAGGATAAGGTATTCCTGAAGCAGATGATAAACGACAAAAAGTTCCTGCTCGAAGGGGCGTAGAGTCTTAAGAAGCCGTACTTCTTATTTGGCGACAGCTTGGGGTTTGAGGACATCAAGACGATACACCTGAGAGACGCTTTGGTGGTCAGGTTGAATAACCAAAGGATATGGTTGCCAACGATGGATCGCCAATATCCTCTGTCAGCGTTCACCGATCTAGCTGTGCGGAGGCAGATGAAATAGAACTTAACCCCTGAACTTCATGGGGTTGTCTTCGAAAAGATACAATTTAGCTATGGTGATCGGAAGACAGACACTTTTAAGTGTGTCAAGGTCTCCACGTCCTATTCTACGAGGGGGCTGCACCTTGGTACCATAATAAATGATATCCCGACCGACCTCCATCCTTATGCTGCCGACACACATTCCAATCTGATGATGTCGAAGAATAGGTCGTATCCCGTAGGGAAGATACGGATGGAAGGTTGGGGGTACCCCGTTTTATTTTGGAGTGACCTTACTAAATGGGTGTTTTCAACCTATGAAGCCACCCTAAAGGCTGTCGGCTTTTTTTATGCCAACAGAGTCACTCAATATGGCGTAAAGACGAATTGGCCCATGTTTATTTCTCTGGCAGAGTTGTACAATCATCATACCTATACTTTATTCACTCCGGGCGGGGAGATGGGCCTGGCTCTTTATGAGATGCAGGAAATATCGAAGCTTCCTTGGGGCACAGAGACGTACGAAGAATATATCTCTTGTGATGAGGAACTCTTGGACCTGGAGAGGAAAAACTCCGAGATGACGGATGTGTATAAGGTGTTATTCTGTCATTTCCTCATTTGCCACAGGATTAATAAGAAAGAAAAGACTGAGGGGGCCAATCCCCATACCAGATCTTCGACGAACTATATCTTCGTTCAAAAAGAAGGAGAATGACCGACCTCCTTTTCGATTTGCAAGCCACTAACGAAATCTAAAATAGAGGAACTGATAACAGATCACGGGGCCGCAGATACTAATGACAGTAATGATCTTATGGAGGATTCCCCGATTTACCACTTCTTCCGACAAGCTGAGTTTAAGTTGTCGGAGAAAGCCGTGCTTGCGGCTTTTTTGATGATCTGGATCCGCGACTGCGTAGTCCCTGGTGGTTTAGGGTCTATTGAAAGGATGAGCCAGAGTATGATACTTCCGACTGTAAAGCTGGTATTTGGATACCGGCTTGCCTACTTCCTGCAATGGTCTGTGCCATCCAACGGGGTCTACGAGATTTTGTTAGAAATGCGGTGACTCCTGACGGTAGAAAAGATTTTGCCCAGACTGAACTCCCTTATCATTTCTTAATGGGATGGTTACTATTGCACTGTTCCAAACTGATGAATGTTGGGCCGGTAGTGGACTCTTTGGCAGGAGATGTCTTTCTTCGAAGATTTTGTGACGCAGACTGGGCCATTACTGGAGTGCCTGCTTGCAGAAGGACCTTAAACTTCCTTCAGAACTACTAGTTCTTCAGGATATCCCCTCCATCCGGTAGTAGAAATGTAGGGGATACTTTAGTGGATGAGGGAGCCCATACTACTAGCTTGAACGCTAGGGCATTCCATTGGCTCCAGTCTATTAGGCCCTCGCATCTGGTGCTCAGGAATAGAAATCACACCTACCTGGAGCCTTATCTATCGAGCCGTTTTGTACGGCAATTTGGCTATAGTCAGCTTCTTCTGAGCAATCCTAGCCCGCATCTGGAGTCGATAGATAGCTTGATCGATGGAGCACGTGCGTGGGTTTATTACAATGCCAGATGCACAGGGGCAATTTTTACTCTGCCCGAAGATAAGCCTGAGACTACCTGCTCTATGTTGCTGCCAAATTTTATACTCAGATCAATACCTTTCATCTCTGGTATAATCGTGAGTAGAGTTTGATATTGGGGACTAGGTTTGGCTCCACTCCTGCAAATGTGAAACGAGCCCGAAAGACGCCAAAGGGCAGCTAAAAGGAGAGCTTCGCTCCAGCCATTAAGCCGGCCGCAGCACCACAACAGAGAGCTGCTCTTTAGGGAGCCGATAGTGCCTCCAAGGAAGGATACTAAAGATGATTCTTCTCTCCCCGATCTTCCTCAGAAGAGGAAAGCTTCAACTGAACTGGCCCAGGAGCCAACTTTTAAGAGGAAAAAGAAACTGTTGCCCCAAGGAGAGCCAAGGAGGTGGGTGCTGGCTCACCTCCTTTAAGAAGATCCTCTCTCGGCAGACTGAAAGAGGTGGAACAACATTGTGGGCCGTTACCATTCGGGAGGTAGATCCATTTCTAGACTCCATAGCCATTTTGGTCGAACCACTACTTGTGCAGTCTTCGAATAAAGCTTTCTCACCCTTGCGTTTGTCCTTTGCACAGGACCCTGAAGTAGCGATCGAGGCGGGTGCCTCTTCGTCTGAAGAGGTGGACATGACAACAGTGTCCCCTCCTCGTCCTCAATCGGCAGACGAAGCTCTGCCTTTCCCAGTCAAAGGGGTTGAGTCAAAGGATGACCAGGACGAAGGCCTGGACTACGATGGCGACCAGAAAACCAGTCCCTCCTACGATATCTTTTTAGGGGCTATGTCTGAGATTGGGGCTATAATGAAGGAGTTGGATGAGAATCAAGTTCAATCGGCTTACCCTTCCGCGGGTATGTTATCTTTGTGTTTTACCTCGGACGAGATTTTTTGCCTTCGATTTTGTGTAATCCTCGTGAGGCTGACTTCCATCGTATATTCCCTTGTAGATAAGGAGAGGGAACAATATGCAGATGTAGCCTAAGACACCAGGGTAGGACAAGAGGTTGTCCCTAGTTTCTCTGGGATTGCTGGCACGGAGTAATTTGTTAGTAAGCCAGCATCGGCTACAGAAAGAGAGGTTGAACAGCGCACTGAGGGGGCTGTTACTGAATTTGCTCCAGGTCCAGCTGGGGCCGTAGAAGATATACAGCCTAATGTCGAAAATGTGCGGGGCCTTGACATTCTTACCATTGTGCAAACTGGGCCTGCTCTTGGCTCCTTCGTAGCCAGGGCTGAAGGCCTAGTTCAAGTTGGTGTTGAGAAAGCAGAAGGTATGAAATTATAACTATTTCGCACACTTTCAGGTTTTTTCTTTTCGTCACTGATAGATATATTGCTTCCTTGTCAGGTTTGGCTTCTTGTCAAGCGTCTCTTCCTGGAGCGAAAGATCCCCATCAGGCTTCCTCCCCAACGACCTCTTTCGAAGATGACGAGATGGCCCAGGAAGTCGTCAAAGCTTTCTATTCTATTTTGAAAGTAAAGCTTCCTGGAGTTCTAAAATGGAATGCCGCCTTTAGACCTGCAAAGGCTATTGCTGAATGCCAAGTGATGGCCCTTGAGAGCATCGTCGGCTACGAGGAGCGGGCTAATGGTCTGAGGAAAGTTCTGAATAATCTGGAGGACCAGGTGGCCAGATTTCGGGAAGCTAAGCAACAGAGTCCAACCTCGCTATTTTTTGAAGAAGAAGAGGCTTTGGTTGCGGCTCTTGCGGATACTACACCAAAATGATAAATTAGGAACACTATGTGTTTTTCAATTCGGAACGCTTATTTACTGTACCTAGATGTTGGAACGGTGCAAAAGTGTTCTAGATAATAAAAGTGTTCCTAATATATGTTATTTTAATTTTTTTTAAAATTATTTATTTAGGTACACTATTATATTGTTCCATATACGTTCTAAATTGAGGATACACACATGTTCATATCACGTGGTCGGTGAAAAAGCGTCCAAGCCAACAAACCCTTACTCTCCCATCATATACACACAATATTTCTTCCCCCTTAAATATATTCTCCATAACCACCCTCAATTCTTCTTGAACCCAAATTTTTCATCTCTAGCTCAAATTTAGAAATCTTTCTTCCCCATCCTTCTTAATCTGCAGAAAAAAGAAAAACATGAAGCCGCAACAGAACTCCAGCCATGGCGACGATCATGCAAAAGTACAAGAAGGAGAGTAGGAAGACGAAGACGAGGAAGTGTAGCCCGCGCCTCCCTTCCTCCTTCAGGAAGGTGCTCGAACTCCTAAAGCCTAACCCTAAACATTTCGAGATGGTAAAGACGAAGAAGGAGGAATCGCCTTCCGCGGAGATCTGTACGAGTATGAGAAAGAAGTCCCGGATGAGGAGTCCAAGAAGAATCTCCAATTCGACCTGATGGAGAACTACGAGTAGACGTCAAGGTTGCTCTTTTTTTCTCTCTCTCCATATATTCCTTTCTATTTCATTTTATATGAGAAATTATGAGTAATGTGTATAGGACGAGAACGTGCCGTCAGATAAGGACGAGGATATTGCTTCCGAATGTTCGAACTGCGAAGAAGAGGAGGAGGGGGATAAGCACATGAGAATGCTCGAAGGGATCACCTGCATGCCATGCGGAGCCTTCGATGGTATAAACTCTCAGAAGGCTATCCATTTCTTAAATTTACTATGCACTAACAATGACACGATACGACACAGACACTGCATTAATAATAATGTGGTGTGTCGTGTGACGTGAAAAGTGTATGTGCTTCCTAGTTTGGTACCCAAGTTGTACTCTGTAGATTAGCTTTGAAACCTGAACAAGAGGCAAACTCGCGACTTTGTTTCAGGAGAGAAAAAGAAAGTGGTTTTGTTGGATTTTCAAGGGGGTCTAGATGAAGGGAATCTCAGCATTAACGATCTTTGGATTCGTTTCATGGTAAACCGGGCTACAACAAGCTCAGGAAGAGAGTGCAACACATCGAGACGAAGTCAACAACTCTTCAGGCCCCTCTTCCGAAGGTGGAGAGGGAGAGGTTAGCGGGGAAGGTGGCTTATGAGCATTCGAAGAAGGACATCACAAAGTTGGAGTCAATGGTTAAGAGAAATAGGGAGGGTCCCACTCTGTACTTTGGGGGTGATGTGGATGCTGGGGTCTCGACTGTAGGAGCGATTGCTTCCGAGTTTGAACTGAGGATGGACTTTGAGAAGACGATGGCCTTGTTGGTCTGCGATTCAGAGATCGCAGAAGCTTACTGGAAGGATGGTGCAAAGCTTCTCGAGCTAAACATGGTATATTATTTTCATGGTTTTTTTTGAAATAGATAGTTGTGTATAATACAAATAAAACTCAATGCATGAACCTGCTGTAATTTGTGTGTGGAAATATTTCTTTGCCAATTGTTTCTTAGAATATGGTACTGGTCCAAAAGTAAACCTCAATGTGATTGATTACATCTAAGATTTTTCCCATCAAAATAGGAATGCTTGTGAGGACCAGCGGCCAATAATACTCGATAAGAAGAACTATAATTTTGACTAGATTTTAATCTGATTTTAACCCAATATAAAATGATGCTAACCAAGACTACTGTGGGCCTTGCATAAACTTAGAAAATTAGCTACCTAGCAGATATGCCAATATTTACTGGTCATGCACTTGCAAGTTAAGTTCATGCAATCTAGGAACAAGTCTATGTTTCCCTTGGACCAGAAACTAGATGTAACACAATATTCTTCATGCGCAAATAACAATAGAAGCCAAAAAGCATGATGGAATGACATTCCCAGCCAATGTGATCTTATAAGCTAAAAGTAAAAAAATTTAACTCATGGGTTACTGGATTTAATGCTTATTTATATATGTAAATTACACCTCTTATATTTTTTCCTATAAACTTATCAAGTAATATTTTACTTTTCTTTAGAACTTCTCTGTGCATGTAGGCACTAAATTATCATACCCTTGTTGATTGAGCAGGCCACAGTTACTATCAAAGTGTTCTTACTTCATTTCAACAATAGGTGTTCAGTATGCATCTGCTTACTATTGTATAATAAACTAATGGACTTGAATATGTTCAATTAACTGTATATTATCTATTGCACTAGGAAGCACATACATTTAAACATCCATATTATCAATTGTACTAGGAAGATGAGACATTTAAACATCCATGCCTCGTCCGTGTCTTATTAGGACACGCATATGAGACATGCGATTTAGGACATACGTATCGGACATGCGACGACCACTCCAAAATACAATAAGACACCAAATTAGGTGCCGAATACGTATTGTCATTTCTGAAACATGTCGGGTCATATCTATGTCCTTGAAACATAGCTATTTTAAGTCTATTGTATCTTCATTGTATGTTATTTGTTGATTTTTTCATGGACCTGTATGAGTTTTACACTCAAATTTGTATAATAACTATTGTATATTATTTGTTGCTTCCGTCATTATTATACGAATTCGAGTGTAAAACATAGCTATTTTAAGTCTACTGTATCTTTATTATATTTCTCATCTATAATTAATTTTTTTAGCAAAATGGAAAGTATCAATCTGTTAATTATAGATGGTATTCATGTGCATGATTTCGGAAATTTTTTTGCCTTTCAATACAAAGACCAGCCATAGATGTCATGTATACTTTAAGAATCCAAGGCTTCGATGATTATTAGGTTGCCATGTATCAAAGTTTTATAATTATTTTTGTTTTTAGAATAGTGTATATTTTTTGTCCAATACATGTTTGTGCTTGCTTGTAAAAAGGAGATAGGAACACTACTCACGATCAAACCTTGTTAAGCTAAAAGAAATGGAGATAGGAGGTTGAAACAGAGACGAAAGGCACAGGACCGACCTTAATCCTCCCCAACAGTCTTTGCAACTGGACCACAACACACAAGCAACAGGAGGTTGAAACACCAGCAACAAGAGGATGAAGAGGAAAAAAATGTCTTTGGGTCCAATTCTCAGTCTCTAATTATCATACTCTGATGAAGCAGGTAAGCTACATTTTTTCTCTTTATGCTTCACCAATTACAAAGCAAAATAACCAATAATATCTACGTATTGTTCACCCAACAAACACCTTAAAAATAGAACATTAATGATTTATAGAAAGGATGGAAAAGCATAACTTTTTGAACATTTTCTTCAGAGGAGCTCTGATAGATTTATAGTGAAGGTTTATATTCTGATATATAATGCTATCCTCGGTCAAAAGATGATTGCTCTTATGTATATTACCGTCTTTGTACATATACGATTACATTGGAGCTTCCAAATCCCTGACAGCATCTCCTATGACTTAAAACAGTGATAATATGTATGGAAAAGTTAGCAAGATTTTATATTGCCTCAATGAGGACGATCAAAGGAAGACACCTGTCATGATTTTGTTTTTTTTTCCAATGGTAACAACTATGTTATGCAATTGTTTATGAATACTCCCAAATTTTTTGAAAAGGAAAACTTAATTATTGTTCTGTAGAATGTGACTTCTAGTATTCCTATACAATTGTAGATGACCAAAACATACAATTACATTCATATGTATGGACATAAATCAAAGTTGATAGCAGTAGTAGTTCGTAAAAAGCAGGATATTTTAAGCCTTCTTGGGTAAGCTTTCTGATCTTAGATTCTATTGACAGATCGAAAGCCTATAACAAAGAAACAACAACAAAGCTATCCCAAATTTTTGAGTTGGCAACTTGAAGCCTTTTTTCCATTCAGCTTGTTATGGCCATGTCCTCTCTATGGCATGAATCCTTACAGAATTGGAAGCCTATCTGATTCCCTAATTCTTAATTGTTTCTCTATTGTTAGGGTTGATTACATCATTGCTCCTCTAAAGATATTGCAGTCTCTAAAGGATTCAGTCACCTATCCTGATGAGAAGTTCTCATATATTAGAAGGTTGTCTCCAAGCTCTGCCATTGGTTACAATTTCGATGAAGAAGATGTAAGTTCCTCAGTATTTACTTCCATATAAAAGTAGGAATTTTCTTTTATATGCATCATTAGAGGGGAATTATGTTGACAATTGACAATGAAAGGTAGCAACATTTAAATAAGGGATATACTACAGTGAGGAACATGATGCACCTAACGGTGAGTTGCCAGCCGCAAATCTTCTACACTGTTTGATTTAGATTTGATATATAAATTAAATGGTAGTCTGGCAAATAAGAAATTGAGAATTGCCCTTAAATGAGTGTTAGTATGTAAGAAGTATCCATGTAAATACCTTAAAAAGAGTATTCATACAGAAAAATAAATTCAGGCTATACATGCAGTTATGGTAGTATACATACAAAGTTGAATATTTTTAAATGGTATACATTCAAAATACCCTTCCTTCCTTCCTTTCTTTATTTATTAATTTTTTTGTTTGAAAAACTTGGACATCTTGCGTCATCCCCATTCCTAAGGGAGGTTCCAACCAAACTATTTTGTATGCCCCTTGGCAAGCAGACCTGCTTTTGAATAGAGAAAACATATCCCTTCAGTAAAAGATGCCTTTGTGATGGTGAATCAGTTGTATAGAGGAATAAAGGGTTTTCATCAAGGTTGATTTGAAGTAGCATTACAGCAACCATTTATACAAATTCACTATTAGTTTTGTTTAGTACCTAAACTTTGATTCCAATCATAAACATAAAAAAGGTTTCTCATAAAATACTGTACTTTTGATAAGGTAGATCGGGCTTCTTCGGCACAATGTACCCTAAGAAAAGTTTGCCTTCTCTAATATCACATGTTTTTTAGTTATTCTTGCCTCCATGCAGGAGTTTCAACAATAGCATCTTTCACATTGATGTTGCTATTTTTTTCTTCAATTCACTACAAATATTATGAACTGTAGAAAATATTATGAACTATTTTTGCACATGATTTATTTTTTGTAGTTGGAACCAGAACTTCATTAAGCACAATCCATAACGAAAAATTTATATTCCTATGAAAGTATTATGTCTAATATCCATTAGATATGTATACGGACTATGTTTTGGGTTACTTTAAATGGAGCCTACACATGACAATTCATACTGCGATATTAATGAGATACTCCTCTGTAGATCATCCCTACTTAGATATTGAGATAAGCTTTCCAAATTCTTTATAAATTGGACGTAGTACCAGATTTATATGTACTACCAAGTACCAGATTATGAAGTTTCTTTTTTTTTATGCCCAGTTCTATTTTTTGTTGTTGCAATTTTGCCCAGTGTTTTGAACATGTCTGAATCTATATTTATTAGTGATTCCTTGATTTTAACTTGTTTCATAATGTTGCATGCAGGTGTTTCTAGTTATCGTTGTTTAAACCTCCATCATTCGGTTGGAGAAGTAGGTGTATTACGGAGGTTGCGTCATCCATCATTTCATCTAAATGAGAGTTTTTGATGGTGCTTGATTTTAAGTTATCCTAGTTTATTTTGAATATTTGGAACTAGAGATGAATGTCATCATATTTTATAATTGTCAATAATTTTGAAATATTTCAGTTGTTTGGTGAATATTTGTGACTTGTTCGAAGCTTTAGATACTTTTTCTCATGTCATGTTTATATTGCCTTTTAGAAGGCAAGTTTTGACTGGTGTCTATTTGAGATAATCTATTAAAGTGTCTGGAAGATATGTTTGGAAGAGATGTTTTGCATGTGTTAATAATTTGCTCAAATGTTCAATCATTGACTGTTGTGTTTAAGCTTGTGTTGGTAATGGTTGAAAGTATAATATGTTGTACCTATATTCTGCTATCATCAATTAATGTACTATCTTCAAACATCTGATTGTATCACCACTTATTATGTGTTTCCATGTTCAGTTTAGAAATTATTAGATTTAATTATGGTTCAAACAAAAAAATGGAATGAAAAAATGAATTAAATAAAATTAAACAGTAACGTTTAAAAAGTGTTGCAAAACTAGCCATAAGAATAATGCAAAAGTGTTGCAAATTATATTTAGGAACGAGCTTAAAGTGTTCCAAAATGACATTTAGAAACGTTTTAAAGATGTTCCAAAAATACTTTAGGAACACATTATATATGTTCCAAAAGCTACTTTTGGAACGCCTATTACATGTTCCAAACTAAATTTAGGAATGCAGTATAAATGTTCCAGATATTGCAACGTCACTTTTAGGAACGATTATAATATGTTCCTAAAAATATTAGGAACATAAAAAAACTGTTCCTAAAGGCTTTTTTGGTGTAGTGGGAGGAGGAAGCTTCTTTCCAAGCAAGGAAGGATGCCCTTGCTAAGGAGATCAGTGAGTTGGCTGATCAATATAAACAGTTCAACGTCACGAGCGAGGCCCGTGTTGCTTCGAAGAACAAGCTGGTCGCCCAGATCACTGAAAAGTACAATCACATTGCATAGATCCATAAGGAGATTGCCCAACTAGAGGCCAGCTTAAGGACAGTCGCGTCTGAACAGGAAGACTATACGGTTCAGGCTGCTATGACTGCCACAACTTCAGACCATTTGAAAGAACAGCTGGTAAAGTTGGAGGGAGAGCACGCGAAGTTGCTCCCCTTCAAGGATGAAGCCGCTTGACAGGAAGAAGCACGCCGTCATGCCACTGTCAAGTCTCAGACTGTGATAACGACTTTAAGGGACAACATCAATCGGTTGTGTACCCCTTAAATCTTCTTTTTAATTGGCTCATTTGAGCTGTAAAGACTCTTGTATCTTTTTTCTCTGTTTTTTAGAGACGTTTTTAACAAAGAATCTTTTGGCTTTCAAAACTTATGAATGTAGTTTGTGAAATATCAAAACTATAGGTAGTATGGACGTAGTAGGGATATTTCTGGTGGGTATTCTGCTGGAGAATTTGATGCTGACTTATTATCTATTTTATGTTCAAGTACTCGAACATAGATAATAAGTTGAAAGAAACTGATAACAGAGGTAATGAGGATGTAATAATGAGGATGTTCTATATCTGACTAGAGGTAATATGGACGTGGACGGATATATAACATTAGGTAGGAGTGGATAATTCAGAGGTAATATAGACATGATTATCTTTGACGAATGTTTTGCTCAGAGGTTGTATGGACATGGCAAGACATTTCTTAATTATTCCACTGGAAAATAATTATCGAAAAACAGTTCAGAGGTAATATGGACGTGACTATTTTCATAAGACCGAGTTTGGGCAGAGTCCAAAACGGAGATAATTTTACTGGAGAATCTTTTTTTAGACGACCTATTATTCATGGCGTATCCAAGACTCTTGAAATACGAATAATAGTTAGATGATTTTTCAAATCACGTAAATATTGTACTGTATATTTGCATGATTAAAAAGGGTATATGTGAATGCTGTATATGAAGGTTATACATAATATTTCTTCAGGAACTTACCGTTGATCGGCATCATGAGCAAGTCACCATCAGGCTTGGTTAGTCGATACGCACCGTTAGAATACACTGATTCTATAACGAAAGGACCTTCCCATTTAGGCTGAAATTTTTCTTTTGTCTTGTGCGTCATGACCATTGGTCTTCTCACTGCTAAGACCAGACCACCAACTTGAAAGATTCTTTCCTTCACCTTTTTATTAAAGGATCTAGAAAGGCATGCTTGGTATAGCTTAATACGTTTTTGAGCTAATAAGCATTTTTCGTCTAGCACTTCCAGCTCTTGTAGTCGCAGACGGTAACTTTTCTTGGCAGTCAACTCAATGGCTAAGGCTACTCGAAGAGAGAGAATCTGGATTTCTAGGGGAAGAACTGCTTCACTCCCATAAACCAGAGAGAATGGCGTACTGCCTGTTGGAGTCTGGACCGTTGTACGATAGGCCCAAAGACATTCGCTGAGCTTCTCATTCCAATCACGCTTGTTTGAAGATATGAACTTCTTGAGAAGTTTGATGATAGTCTTATTGAAGGCTTCTGCTCATCCATTAGCTGCTAGATTGTAAGCGGTAGAGGCTACATTCTGAATTCGATTCTTATCACAGAACTGATAGAATGCATGGCTCGCAAATTATGGACCATTATCATGGATGATCCTGTGAGGTAGGCGGAAGCGTTAGATGACGTGATGTTTAACGAAACTGATCACATTCGACGTCTTTACTTCTATTAGCAGTATAGCTTCCGCCCATTTGGAGAAGTAATCAATTATAGCTAGGATAAACCGATATCCTCCGATGACGTCCATACCCCAGACTTCAAAAGACGAAGATGCTACCGTCGGGTGTAGAAACTTCGAAGGTTGATGAATGAAATCGGCGTAGAACTGACAATCCCTACACTTCTTTGCATATTCGACAGCATCTGGTATCATCATGGGCCAATAATAGCCCATTTGTCTGAGGCGATCTTGTAATTTGGTGCCTGGTTGGTGTGCACCACAAATTCTACCGTGAGCATCACATAGTGCATGTTTGGCTTTTGTATCTGATAAACATCGCAACAGTAGCCCGTCGTAAGAACGTCGGTATAGCATTTTGGTAGCAGTATCATAGTAAAATCTGAGGGATCGCCGTTGGATAGACACTGCTTCCTTTGGGTCCTCAGGGAGGATTTCGTAGACGGCGTAATCTATAAAATAAAATCTCCAGTCTTTGACGTCGACGTTCGTTTCTGTTACGCAACTGTGATGAATATGCAAGGCATCTTTCGTACAGAATAACTCTCGACCAGACACTGTGATCGAATGCTGAGTATTGATAGAGACGATCAAGGAAGCAGCCAGACTGGCTAAAGCATCTGCTTCTATATTCTGTAATCAAGGCACGTGCTTGATGAAATATCCAGTGAAGGTAGAAGCCAACTCGATCATCGCTTTGTGATATGGGATGAGATCTTCGTGACGAACTTCATAATCCCCTCGGACCTGACTAACTATTAGCTTAGAATCGTCGTAAGCTTCCAGATAGTCAGCTCCCAGTTGTTTTGCCAATTGAAGGCCGATCAGTAGGGCGTTATATTCGGCCACATTATTGGTGCAAGGTTCTACGAGAGAATACGTACGGTATATAACCAGATAGTCGGGTGACATAAGCACGATGCCTACTCCTGCCTCAATATTTTTTTAGGTCCTGTTCTTGATGCACCGTCAAAGAATATTCGCCAAATGGGGATTTCCTCAGTTGCAGTATTAGACTCAACCACTTCATTCAGGATTTCATCGTAAAGTTTGGAAGATTCTGGCACTGGATGAGTTGCTAAGAAATCAGCTAATGCTTGGCCTTTTACTGCCTTCTGAGGGACGAACAACATATCGTATGGAGTCAATACCGTTGCCCATGTAGCTAAACGGAAATTAAGAGAACCCCGTTTAGTCATGAGTATTCTGAGAGGATTGACTCTAGATATGATGTGGATAATCTGCCCAGACACATAGTGACGTATCTTCTGGATAGCAAATACCAGTGTGAGACTTTCCTTTTCCATATGTGTGTATCAGTGTTCGGCACCCACCATCGCACGACTGAGGTAATAGATTGCTTGTTCATGGCCGCCTTCATTCTTTTGAGATAATAGGGCCCCAAGAGAATGATCCATAGCACGAACATATAACAAGAAAGGCTTTCCAACTATCGGAGCCACCAATACTGGGGGGCTTGTGAGATACTTCTTGATGTCGTCAAATGCGTGCTGATATTGTTCAGTCCAGATGAAAGATACTCCTTTCTTTATGAGCTGAGTAAACGGTTGACACCTTCCAGAAAAATTTAAAATGAATCATCTGATGTAGGCTAACCTTCCTTAAAGTCCCCGTAGCTCTTTAAGATTTCTTGGATGACGCATATCGAGGATAGCTTTCACTTTCTCTGGGTCAAGATGTATACCCTTTAAAGTAATAACAAAACCAAGGAACTTGCCGCTGGAGACTCCTAGAAAAGACTTGGTTGGATTCATCTTGAGTTGGTGTGCACGCATTAGTTCGAACGCCGTTCTCAAATCTTGGAGGTAGTTGCCTTTGAGACAACTTTTAACTGTGATATCATCTACGTAGCATTCCACTATTTTGCGCAAATGGTCGTAAAAATTTGTGTTCATAGCTCGCTGGTATGTCGTACCTACATTTTTCAATCCGAAGGGCATCACTGTATAATAATATACCCCTAACGGTGTTCGAAAATATGTGTGTTTCTTATCATCGGAGAACATCTTGATCTGGTTGTAGCATGAGAACCCATCCATGAAGGACATCCACTCGAAGCCACAAGTATTGTCGCTTATTATATCGGTGATCGGTAAAGGGAACTCATCTTTTGGGCATGCAGAGTTCAAATTACGGTAATCGATACAGACTCGAACTTTATCGTTCTTTTTAATGATCGGACCAATGTTAGCGACCCAGTCAGGGTGTTGTTCTTCACGAATGAACCCACTTGAGATAAGATTTTTGACTTCAATTTCGATGGCCTCCATGATATCTGGTCGGAACCGCCATTGCTGCTGCTTCACAGGCTTAGCTTTAAACGAGATATTTAGGCAGTACATAGCAACTTTAGGGTCTAAGCCTGGCATGTCTTTATAGCTCCATGCAAAGACGTCAATACATTCTTTTATAAGCTGTATAAGAGATTGTCGTTCTTCACCAGACAGACACTTGCTGATAAAGATTGGTTTAAGAGATTATTCATCTCCTAAATTAACCTGGACAACTTCGTCTTTAGTAGGTGGTTCACGCTGTTCAAAACGTAACTCCCACCTGGTGTCCATCTTTTAAGCCCATTGTTCGAGCTCGATTGATTGGACATCTTCTGTAATTTGGTCAACTGATACCATGTTGACGGATAGAGTTTCTTTGAACATGTCTCCAAAGCTGGAGTCTGAATCCCAGAGGCAGGAATCAGAAGAATAAGAACAATGATCAACTTCAATGTCTGATCCTTCGAGAGTTGTTGAAGGAGTAACATAACCCAAACCAACACCATTTCGTTGATAATAGTTCTCGGGTTTGCCGGAAGGAGCAAAGTGACATATTGGCAATCGTCGCCCTTGACCGTAGTTTAGTCCATGGTCACTTTTTATATCATATCCTATGTTCTGGATAATATTCTTGGCCTGCCAACTATATAGGTAAAGCTACATTTTACCTGAATCATAGTCGGCTTCGGTGTTGTAATCCGGAGTAGTAAAGTCCTGAACGAACTTTCTTTTGCTAGTTATTCGATCGAAGATGATTAGTTCTTCACCCTTCTTTCTTGCTGGAATGATGAAGTAGTGGATATCTTTTGGCCAGACTTTTTCCTGCAGAAGAGACGTCGTGACCGGTATGCATAGATGTGGCCCTATGCCATGCTCTAGGGCATACAACGTATCTATGTACTGGTTTACAGATTGGTAGACATCAGAGTAATTCAAAGATAGACCTTTACTCAGAAAATATGCAAGTTCTTCTTCAGGGATAACATCATCCACTGAAGGTACATTATTTTGAGTATTGATATACTCATTGAGGGCTTCATTGTCCGGAACAGGAGTCATAGACTTGGTTAAGTTCACCACGTAGGATAACTCATCAGGATTGGGAGGATGAATTTCAGCAGGTTCCATCCGAGTCGTTTTGCGGAGAGTGATGGTCAATAGTTTGACAATATCAGGATTCTTCATTTTGACCCGGATTGTGAAAGGCTTTGGAGTACTATTTGGAGTAGTACGTCCTTTGACTCGGATAACCAGGGGACCGTCAATGGCGGATGAATTAACTTCAGCTTCATCGTCAGCTTCGTTGTCGTCATCGATAAACCCCTAAATTTTTACTATATTTTATTTATTAATTTATTTTGGTATTAATTTTTATTTTGGTATCGTACCTCGAGTGCGAATGCGTAAAGACGTAAATACAAGATATTTGTTCATTCATATACAAAATATTTTATTATTTTTTCTTATGAATATAGAATAAATATGTAGTTTCAATACATAGTATAAACAAATATTTTCATATCAAAAGAACATTTCACGATATTTGCCAAAAACTTTCTTTTACTTTTATAAAAGATTATTTTATTTCTTGTTCAAATATAGATATTAATTTAGAAAACTATATTTTATGTAAATATCTTATTTGCATGGATGTACAAATTTTTATTCATATATTTTTGGATTTTTGAAATTATTTATTATTATTATTTTTAGAAAAAATATTTTGAACTTATTGTGGTAATTTAAACTTTAATTAGATTTTATTGATTTAATTTAAATATGCTTAATGTAAATATGGAAATCATCTATATTTAATTTGGATTTGAAATTATCTAGATTTAATTGAGTTGAATTTGGATTTGGATTGAATTGGTTTTAAAATAATTTAAATTAAAAGTAAGATTATCTAAAGGGGATTTTAATTTTTCCTAATCCTTATTCCGCTAGGAGTTTCCACCCATATATATAGGGGAAGCCTCCATATTATTTTCCTCCACAATTATTCATCACAAATATTTTTCCATCACAAGAGAGTGCATCGTGTCGGTGTCCGCTTCCTCGTGTCAGCCGTGACGGCCTCGGGTCCGACCCCGGGTGTCATTTCAATATAATATTTTACATATATTTAGTATAGTGCCATTAGTGAATTTAGTATAAAAATATATAAAGCTATTTTTCTAGTACATTAAGGATCTAAACTATATTATACAATTTTTCTCAAAATTTTCGGATTTATTTCATAACTTTTATTACTTTTTTACATGTTACTTATATTGTGCACTATTTACATAATATAGAATAAATGTCAAATTTGTATTAAATATTCCAGCTTTTATAAATGAGATTAGATGAAGGTTGTTTAAATAAATATTAACTTTATTTATTATCTATAGTAATTTTAAATAATGTTATAGATAATTTAGATAAATATGAACTATATTTTAAGTTAATCATAATTCTAAGTCTAATAAGAAAGCATCCCTATCTATATTATATCATAACAAAGTAACTTCTATCAATTTAAATTAAATTCTATCTAATTTAGGAGATAAATCTGAAATAAATACCTATATAAACCCAATACATCCCCCTTCTGTCAGCCATAATTCGAAATTATTTTTAGTCCAATAGAAACTCTAAAATTCTTCATTAGAATTCAGCTCCGCTTTTTAGCAGCAAGAGCAACTTGGAACGACGATATCTCCTAGCTCCGAACTCCGTTTCGTCTCCAATTTTTTTTAAAAGAAGCGTATCAAGGTAAGCTTTTCAAAAACATATTTTAATAGACAAAATTTATTCTGTAAATTTCTGTAAAACTGTTTGAGTATCTAGTGTCCAAAAAATAAATGTGTTTCAGTATTTTTACGATTTCGGGAGATTTCGGAAACGAAAATACGATCCGTTTAGTTTTTCGAAAAGATGATATAAAAACCTATACCATATCCTAACTTTAAAATTTATTAAATAAATGTAATAGGTGCAGTATTAATTGTAATTAGATAATAGACTATTTTTAGCATCCGAAGTTGTTCCTACATCTTCCTCTTTGTGCGCTGTTGTTGATTCGTCGCCAGGACATCATCTTACCTCACTCAGACATTAGGCAAGTATACCTTGCCAAATCGTACAGTACCTTTTATATACATGTTCTTTAATTCCTTAGTGTTCCTTATCCCATCATATTCATGATTATTTTATCTTGAGTTACGGTTACTTACCTTGTTCCAGTTCTATTTATCTTGTTAGCGTACATTTACATTCTTGATATACATCTAGTGTGTGTTATATTGCCTTCGTGATCACTCGTGTTTTGTGATAGAGTCGTCTAGTCCTACACTACTGACTCTCATGATTTGACTTGACTTGACATGACTTGAGTAGGACTTGACTTTGACATTTTATAGATTGGGAGTGCTTACCTTGACTACGGTCTATGGGATTATTTTACTAGGAATGGCTGCCGTCTCAATTGGAGTGCTTGCTTTGACTGCGATTGAGACACTATAGATTGGGCGTGCTTGCCTTAACTACAGTCTATAGATTTGACCTATTAGCCACGACTAGTATGGCATGCCAGTGTCTTAGGATCTTTGTAGCTCCCCTTCCCGGAATTTTTTTAAATATTTATTTATTTATTTATTTGATTTAAATGGGGATTTTAGAATTTTATAAATATTTATTTAGTTAATTATTACGGTAGATGGTTTTAGCCATGGTTAAGAATTGGAGTACAAGACGACTAGGAATCATGGCACGGATAGTGCAGTGACGTGCTCTGGCTAGTGTTTTAGCCATGCCAAGGAAGACCTGTCCATCAATGTACCCTAACTAGAAAAACCAAGCCAAGTTGCGACTTGACTCCTAGAAATAGATTAAATAGTTATTTTATATATTTGACTTTTAGGAAATCTGATTGTACCTAAATAGCCCGGAAAGGACTCGTACCCAACCCGAGCCCATGTAGTCATGCGGCACGTCCAAGGACGTCCGTGTTGAGAGAATTTGGTATGAGAGTGTTGTATTTTATTCTAAGTGTTTTAACGAATATTTTCTAGTATTCATATTTAAATATTATAAATATTATTATCGGGGATAATCAGTGCCTTTTTGTATAAAATAGGCCTCGTATACTTTGGATTTTTAGTCTGCACATATTGGTATATACACCTTTATTTGGTTTATTAAATTTTGTTATTATTAGTATTATTATTATTATTTTTATTATCATTTATTATTGAGGTCATTATCATATAATATTATTATTATAATTATTGGTTATATTTATTTGGTTATCAAATAAATGTGATTTAATATATATATTCATATTTATAAGAATAGACCTTACTCTAGGAATATATAATATTGGGTTTTATTTAGGTTTTATGGATATATATTATATCGGTATGTGTACGAGTATATAGGTATACGTACACATTTAAATAGATATATTATATATAGAAATAAATATATTAATATTTATTTGGAAATATATTTTATATTGATTTTAAATATTTTAGATTGAATATGGTATTTACATACAAGGTATATATGTGTATTTATAAATATATATTTTTATGTGTATGTGTGAATATATATATATATATATATATATATATATATATATATATATATATATATATATATATATATATATATATATATATATATATATATATATATATCATATGTGGTCATTGTGGATTAAAGGAAATAGAATAAAGAGTATAGAAAAAGAAAAAAAAAAAGAAAAAAAAGAAAAAAACCCAGCCCGGCCATCCCAGGCCGAGCCCACCCAACAGAACACCAAAGCCTCCCGAGCCTTAGCCCTCAGGTTATTTATACGTATGTTCTTTATATATATATATATATATATATATATATATATATATATATATATATATATATATATATATAGTCGAGAGAGAGGCTGAGATCGAAATCTCTCGTAAACCCTAACTCCCCAACAAACGTGCCTCCACCCTGGACTACTGGGCAACCCACCTCGACACTGCGCCGCCGCGCAGGGCGCATCGAAGGCCGACCATGGCCGGCCAGGCACGGGGATGCGCGCGCGTGCCGAAGCGTGACAGCAGCAACAGCTGTGGGGGCAGTCAGCGAGCCAACTTCGTGGCCAACGTTCTCCCTCGTTCCTCCACCGATTCGAGTTCCGATTCTTCAGGTATGATCCTGATATAACCACCTTCAACTCCCTCTAATTAGTTTTAGGTTGCACGAACCAGATTGACCGATAAATCGACGAGAAGTCGACGGATAAATCTGTCCAAAACAGGATAGAAACCCTTTCCAAATACCCAACTTGGCGGCGAATTTCCTGCCAAACCATCAACAGTTTTGAATTTGTGTTTGAAGGGACTTATAGACGACTTATAGGAGATTATAACCCATCTTGTAGAATTTGAAATCATCAAATGACCGATCCGAAAATAGATTTCGAAGTTAGAGAAAAACTTGTTTTGAAAACTTGAAAAACTCTCCACACGACGTCCATCCCGCCATTCTGGACGACGTGGTCGCGAACCGTAAGCATCAAAAACTGCGTAACGGCTTCGTGGTCGTGTGGGCTTTGACGGAATTCAAATTGGTCGCGTGTGCGCGACGAATTTGATGCGTATCCGTCAAAATTTACCGTATCGTGCACATTGTAAATTCTCCAATTACTTTGTGCATGCTCATCGGATCGAGACGAAACTTGCGCCAACAGAACCGTATCATTTTTCTGGTCCTGTATGCCAAGTTTGGTTCGATTCTGAGACAGTTGAATCTGACGTTGTTTTGCGGGCCCCACGGTCCCACTCAACGGGCGATTTTGTACACGGCCCGCCGGAATCCAACACTGGGCATACGGTTGGGTTCGTATCGGAAAACTGGATCCGTAGACATGTAGTTTGACGACTTTAGAGATCGTTGACTCTGGCACGCTTTTCGGTGCAAAGCGGATCCAACGGCGGACATCGTTTTTGCCTGAAATTACCGTTTTGCTTCTGTGTCCAGAATTAGGCTTAAGGACAGGCAATCCTAGCTAATTTGAATATTTTGAGATCGTTGGTACTGTTTATTTCAGCTTCCGGGGACTGTTGTACGGGTTTTGATCATTGTAGCACATTGAGTAGTTCAGATTGTCGGTTTCACCAGCAGAGGACCACAGGCGAGTACAGTTTATTGTCTGCATTTCGATATTGATCTTTACTATATTTCATTGATTAGTCATTGGTTATGTGATTTTTAGACTCTATTATAAATTATTGAGTCGGGAATGAGAAGTACCAAGGATGTGTGATCCGACCGTAGACCTCGTTTACTTTTATGCAGTAGATCTCGTAGACATTGTTTACTTTTATACAGTAGATCTTGTAGACATTGTTTACTTTATGCAGTAGATCTCGTAGACCTCGTTTACTTTATGCAGTAGATCTCGTAGACATTGTTTACTTTATGCAGTAGATCTCGTAGACCTCGTTTACTTTATGCAGTAGATCTCGTAGACATTGCATAAATTCTGCAAGTAGATCTCGTAGACAGTGTTTATCTTTCATGCAAGTAGATCTCATAGATCGTGCAGTGTAGTGTCCCAGACTGATCACATATCAAAGGTACTTCTAGTAGTTGGGGAAAGTATTTGGTGTCTATTTATTTACTATTGGTTTTTTCATATTTCCTGTTTATTTTTAAACTCATAATTGATGTCTAACCTTTGTCTTATAGTCATTTTCTTTATTTGAAATTGCATTCAGTGAATTGTGCTCGTTTATTCCTGACTGGAAACCAACATTTTCAGGTTAGCCGTGGATTCACTTAGCTTGGGGAGAGACGGAACACTTGCAGACAAAGGCCTAGAGACTAGTTAGATAGCCGAGTTATAGTCATTCAATATTTGTACAAGTTTATATTTTCTGCAAATATAAAACTTGTGATCATTGTAAGTTAAATTAATTTTGTGAATGAGCATTGTTTGTGATTTTGATCTTCATGGCCGCGACAGCATTCTACCGCCGACACTGCGGCGTAGGCTGGCTTGGACACGTCTCGTATCCGTTTAAAAAAAAAACGGGTGCGGGTCGTGACAAATTTTTGTGGTGGCCCATGCAGGTCAGGTTTCGTAAATCATGCGAACTCGTGATGGTACGTTAGTTGTACTATTGCGAGCCTGCGACTAGAACATGCTCATTCATGAACAAGGATTAATTTAATTTATGAGAATGACTAGGACTAGGAGTCCCTTATACAAATTTACCGATGGGTAGTCTAGGCCATGCAATGTAGATAAGGAGTTATTAATTTTGATAGTTTACCAGATCCCCATAGGTACATTATTATCTCTTGATATGACGATGTAATTTAATTTGGATAGATTATTCACTTGGTGAGACAGGGCTTCGTATAATTTATGATCTAACCTTGATAAACTGGGCAGATCCTTCTTTTTGTCTCTTAGATATCATCCTCATATCTTAGTCGAACTGTCTATTTAGTTTCTATTTGCCCTAGGACTTTAATATTTTGTATAAATTTTGATTATGTTACCCATCTACGAACCTCGAGTTAGTTTCGATTCAAGTTTTTCCTCCATGATTTGAATACATATGAAATAGATACTAGGATGTTTGTATTTCTTTGTTTTCAGTTATTTCCTTCCCTGTTCGATCTTCTATTCTAAGGATTATGACTGATAGATACTTACGCTTTATTTCATAGTCAACTTGTTTGAATTTCTAGAAGCCCATGATTTTTTTTACTGATATAGTTAAAGGAATGTTAGTTAACCCATAATGGCAGGACAGCAGCGCACTGTCACCATTTATTTGAATTATGGAGACTATGGATCCACTGCAGCCAGCAGCGCACTGGCAAGGCACGATCCCTAGAGTTGGAATAGGTTTAAGGAAATACGGGTTATAGAATATTACTAAACTATAGCTAGTGGTCCTCTTTTGACCGTAGTTACCCTTGAGCCAATACTGGATAGAGTTAAGTAATGTTCGATTTGTATCATATTTGAGTTAAGAAACCAAGGGTTTACCACAGCCCGATTTTACGGGCGGGGCGTAGTCCTCGGTGAAATGACTTCAGACGTGATTACAAATTAGGGGTACTATAGAGGATATGACAGTGCCCTGTATGTTCTATAAGATTCGAAGCCAATAGTAGTGGAAGTTCTGTGAGATTGGGTAGCGTGTCTCCCAACCTAGTAATCCGTGGTTCTTGTGATCTATTGACGAGGTAATTGACTGACACTAATAGGTTTACCTAGGATATAGAATTTAGAATGTCTATAACCCATTAGTCGACCAAGTCCTTGTGGATAATAAGATAGTAGGAAGACCGAATAAGCCAGAACACCAGGTGAATTTTTGATTCTCACAAACTCGAACTACTTGTGCCTTCTTTCAAAAATCTCGCATAATTATATTCGACTATCTTAACAAACGCTGCTGTTACAGCTTAGTTTTGCAAGCTCACTCTATTCTCGAGCTTGATTTGAGGCATATGTTTAGTGGGGATGCCTGCTAACTTATTGTCTAACCAGAATCAGTGTATTATGGTCTGATCAACCATGATACATTTGGTTCGCTCTTCATTTAATTACCATACGTGGATTGAGATATAGAGGTATCCAGGATCTCATCCGCGACTGTATTGACAATTTCTTTTGAATTATACATCTGCCCTTGAATCACGAAATTGTATTCGATGACATCTTTCTTGAATTCCTTATTGCTTTTGTCTTTCACTAATTGGGAAGACGAAAGCTCGTAATTGATAGGTAGAGTATTCCCCATGGCTATGATAGTGGTATACGTAAATGTAGCTACCATCGGCTAGCCCAGTGACTAGAACTTTGCATTGAGTTACTCGTCCTCCCTTCGACACTAAACCTACTATCTTGATCTTCTAATCATTGGAGTCCGAGAATGATTAGGATCTTCCCTAGATCAAATGCCAACCTAGAAGACTACCTATTCTCTAGAGACCAAATTTGTGAGCCTCTAATTAATTGTTTGAAGCTACTTTAACTGGAACCTTGTGACAATAGTCTGGAAGGCTCGACACAAATAGAAATTTACGACTTAGTTGTTAGAAATCTTTCCATATGATGTGCCTTAGAGTTAGATACCGTCGATAACTCTTGTACACTATGGATGTGTATGTTCCTCTATTTTATCGACCATGTGTTATTGTACACACTCATTTTCTATTTATTGAGGAACGATCTTCGAGTTGACTTACGTCTACCGTATCCTTTACGCTATGCCTTATTCTTATTTAATAAGAGTCAAGGTACAATATTCGGACTTTGAAATCCTCTTAACCTCTTTATGCCTAAAACTATGGCCTAGCTTCTAAGGTGGGTAGACTGTAAGCCTTCTAAAATGTTAGGATATACGGAGATTACCGATGGAGGAGAATGATTTCCAATAGGGTGACAATTAGTGTCTCATGGACTCCCACTTTTCCCTCGAGATCATTTTGTGTCACTGGCCGTGTCATTAATATTCGAAGCACAAGACCAGCTGTTACCTTCCAACAAATTTCATATGTAAGATCTAGACGAGTCCATCTTCATCTAGGTATATCATGTCCCACTCAAAATTGTCCCCTTGTACTCTATTTTTATGGTACGACTTCAGGAAGAAGGGACTAACTATAACCCTTACCATGGTACCGGTAAACTTCTCGACTGCAAATAGAGACTCAACTTCGACTCGAAGCCTTCAACCCAATATATGGTGGTGATCGACTCGAGCCCACTGCGCACATGTCACTAGTGTGCCACTCAATGGTGTCTTCTCGTGCCACTTAAACACAGAAGTCACCGAAGGAGCATTTTGGACTTCATGAACCTAGCTAACCAACCTGACGGGCAACTAGCTCAACCCTCGGGTATAAACCTATTCTAGAATACCCTAATCTAGTAGGAATAGTTTTATCATTGGGATCTTGTCCAGTCCATACAGATTGAAATCCAATGTTCATCCAACCAACAACTGATGTCCAAATAGAGAACCCATTAAGACCACAGTCTTGATTTCTTAAAATCTGTTATGGAACCTTATTAGAATTGGAATTTCGAGGATGAGACTTTTGTACGACACGGATGACAGGCCACTCTAAGTAACGAAGGGCTCTTCGACGTAGCAAGTGACTGGACTAGAGTAGCCCAATCTAGCAGATAAGATAGTGGTTCATAAACTCACTTTCTATCTGTAACATTGGATACTCTCCACTTCTCTTGAAACTTCACAGGTGCCCCGATTATTCTGCCTTATCTTTCTGTCCTCCCTACTTCGGAGTGACGAATAGTCGTGCTTACTAGGGTTTACCAATATTTCTTAGCGACTTGTGTAAATTTGTTGCTTGATAATTTTTGGGTTGCTTGATAGGTAGGAGAGGATTATAGATACCACATATAGTAAACATCTGTTGCTAGGATTATTAGCAACCAGTTAGAAGATTTTAAGATTTTAGTTTTGAGGAGTAGTGTGACCAAAGGTGAGTAGAAGTCCTCGGAGTTGTCGGAGTTACAAAATGACAAGAAGGAGGATACAACTATTTTGGGAAATTAAATTTGAGGAGATTAAGGGAATACTAGATTTTGAATTTTAAGAAATAGTTATGAATTTGAATTTCGAGGACGAAATTATTTTTAAGGTGGGTAGATTTGTAGCTCCTCTTCCAGGAATTTTTTTAAATATTTATTTATTTATTTATTTGATTTGAATAGGGATTTTAGAATTTTATAAATATTTATTTAGTTAATTATTACGGTAGATGGTTTTAGCCATGGTTAAGAATTGGAGTACAAGACGACTAGGAATCATGGCACGGATAGTGCAGTAACGTGCTCTGGCTAGTGTTTTAGCCATGCCAAGGAAGACCTGTCCATCAATGTGCCCTAACTAGGAAAACCAAGCCAAGTTGCAACTTGACTCCTAGAAATAGATTAAATAGTTATTTTATATATTCGACTTTTAGGAAATCTGATTGTACCTAAATAGCCCGGAAAGGACTCGTACCCAACCCGAGCCCATGTAGTCATGCGGCACGTCCAAGGACGTCCGTGTTGAGAGAATTTGGTATGAGGGTGTTGTATTTTATTCTAAGTGTTTTAGCGAATATTTTCTAGTATTCGTATTTAAATATTATAAATATTATTATCGGGGATAATCAGTGCCTTTTTGTATAAAATAGGCCTCGTATACTTTGGATTTTTAGTCTGCACATATTGGTATATACACCTTTATTTGGTTTATTAAATTTTGTTATTATTAGTATTATTATTATTTTTATTATCATTTATTATTGAGGTCATTATTATATAATATTATTATTATAATTATTGGTTATATTTATTTGGTTATCAAATAAATGTGATTTAATATATATATTCATATTTATAAGAATAGACCTTACTCTAGGAATATATAATATTGGGTTTTATTTAGGTTTTATGGATATATATTATATAGGTATGTGTACGAGTATATAGGTATATGTACACATTTAAATAGATATATTATATATAGAAATAAATATATTAATATTTATTTGGAAATATATTTTATATTGATTTTAAATATTTTAGATTGAATATGGTATTTACATACAAGGTATATATGTGTATTTATAAATATATATTTTTATGTGTATGTGTGAATATATATATATATATATATATATATATATATATATATATATATATATATATATATATATATATATATATATATTATTTTATATATATATATATTTTATATATATATATATATATAAAATATATATATATATATATATATATATATATATATATATATATATATATATATATATATATATATATATATATATATATATATATATATATATATATATATATATATATATATAATATATATATATATATTATATATATATTTATATATATATATATATATATTATATATATATATATATATATATATATATATATATATATATATATATATATATATATATATATATATATATATATATATATATATATATATATATATATATATATATATATATATATATATATATATATATATATATATATATATATATATATATAAAATATATCATATGTGGTTATTGTGGATTAAAGGAAATAGAATAAAGAGTATAGAAAAAGAAAAAAAAAGGAAAAAAACCCAGCCCGGCCATCCCAGGCCGAGCCCACCCAACAGAACACCAAAGCCTCCCGAGCCTTAGCCCTCAGGTTATTTATACGTATGTTCTTTACATATATATATATATATATATATATATATATATATATATATATATATATATATATATAATATATATATATATATATATAATATATATATATATATATATATATATATATATATATATATATATATATATAGTCGAGAGAGAGGCTGAGATCGAAATCTCTCGTAAACCCTAACTCCCCAACAAACGCGCCTCCATCCTGGACTACTGGGCGACCCACCTCGACACTGCAGCCGCCGTACAGGGCGCGTCGGAGGCCGACCACGGTCGGCTAGGCGCGAGGATGCGCGCGCAGTGCCGAAGCGTGACAGCAGCAACAGCTATGGGGGCAGTCAGCGAGCCAACTTCGTGGCCAACGTTCTCCCTCGTTCCTCCACCGATTCGAGTTCCAATTCTTCAGGTATGATCCTGATATAACCACCTTCAACTCCCTCTAATTAGTTTTAGGTTGCACGAACCAGATTGACCGATAAATCGACGAGAAGTCGACGGATAAATCTGTCCAAAACAGGACAGAAACCCGTTCCAAATACCCAACTTGGCGGAGAATTTTCTGCCAAACCATCAACAGTTTTGAATTTGTGTTTGAAGGGACTTATAGACGACTTATAGGAGATTATAACCCATCTTGTAGAATTTGAAATCATCAAATGACCGATCCGAAAATAGATTTCGAAGTTAGAGAAAAACCTGTTTTGAAAACTTGAAAAACTCTCCACACGACGTCCGTCCCACCATTCTGGGCGACGTGGTCGCGAACCGTAAGCATCAAAAACTGCGTAACGGCTTCGTGGTCGTGTGGGCTTTGACGGAATTCAAATTGGTCGCGTGTGCGCGACGAATTTGATGCGTATTCCGTCAAAATTCACCGTATCAGTGCACATTGTAAATTCTCCAATTACTTTGTGCACGCTCATCGGATCGAGACGAAACTTGCGCCAGCAGAACCGTATCGTTTTTTGGTCCTGTATGCAAAGTTTGGTCCGATTCTGAGATAGTTGAATCCGACGTCATTTTGCGGGCCCCACGGTCCCACTCAACGGACGATTTTGTACACGGCCCGCCGGAATCCAACACTGGACATACGGTTGGGTTCGTATCGAAAAACTGGATCCGTAGACATGTAGTTTGACGACTTTAGAGATCGTTGACTCTGGCACGCTTTTCGGTAGCAAAGCGGGTCCAACGGCGGACATCGTTTTTGCCCGAAATTACCGTTTTGCCCCTGTGTCCAGAATTGGGCTTAAGGACAGGCAATCCTAGCTAATTTGAATATTCTGAGATCGTTGGTACTGTTTATTTCAGCTTCCGGGGACTGTTGTACGGGTTTTGATCATTGTAGCACATTGAGTAGTTCAGATTGTCGGTTTCACCAGCAGAGGACCACAGGCGAGTACAGTTTATTGTCTGCATTTCGATATTAATCTTTACTATATTTCATTGATTAGTCATTAGTTATGTGATTTTTATACTCTATTATAAATTATTGAGTCAGGAATGAGAAGTACCAAGGATGTGTGATCCGACCGTAGACCTCGTTTACTTTTATGCAGTAGATCTCGTAGACATTGTTTACTTTTATGCAGTAGATCTCGTAGACATTGTTTACTTTATGCAGTAGATCTCGTAGATCCTCGTTTACTTTTATGCAGTAGATCTCGTAGACATTGTTTACTTTATGCAGTAGATCTCGTAGACCTCGTTTACTTTATGCAGTAGATCTCGTAGACATTGCATAAATTCTGCAAGTAGATCTCGTAGACAGTGTTTATATTTCATGCAAGTAGATCTCAGTAGACCGTGCAGTGTAGTAGTCCCAGACTGATCATATATCAAAGGTACTTCTAGTAGTTGGGAAAGTATTTGGTGTCTATTTATTTACTATTGGTTTTTCGTATTTCCTGTTTATTTTCAAACTCATGATTGATGTCTAACCTTTGTCTTATAGTCATTTTCTTTATTCGAAATTACATTCAGTGAATTGTGCTCGTTCCTATTCCTGACTGGAAACCAACATTTTCAGGTTAGCCGTGGATTCACTTAGCTTGGGGAGAGACGGGAACACTTGCAGACAAAGGCCTAGAGACTAGTTAGATAGCCGAGTTATAGTCATTCAATATTTGTACAAGTTTATATTTTCTGTAAATGTAAAACTTGTGATCATTGTAAGTTAAATTAATTTTGCGAATGAGCATTGTTTGTGATTTTGATCTTCATGGCCGTGACAGCGTTCTACCGCCGGCACTGCGGCGTAGGCTAGCTTGGACACGTCTCGTATCCGTTTAAAAAAAAACTGGGTGCGGGTCGTGACAATCTTTGTATCTTAGATCTTGGTATCTTAGTTATTCTGACTCGGTTGATTTCTTTCATTATTCTCTTACTTCTCTGCATACTTGTATTGTTACTTTTTTGCTTGTATATTATATATCTTGCTAGTTCTTTGAGGACTTAGTGATCCCTCCAGGTGTGTTGGTAATTTTCGCAGGTGCTCTAGCTAAGGACATAGTTTACAATCTACCTTCACGATGCTAGCTTTCGGATCGTCTTTTGCTTCGCTCGACTCTTCCATCGTTGCTATGTATTTCTCTCTTTTTGTTGCCAGTGGATTTGTCTCCGCCCAACATTTTGTACAAATAACATTTATAAGTTAATTTTAATATATATTTATTTATGGATGAGATTAGTTTCATGGTTACTGCATTTTACAGCATATGTATACATACGAGGTTTTCGTATATTGGAGTATGCTTCGTATGTATGCAGCTGGCATGTCTACGTACTTGGTCTTACGTATTTTGGGACTGGGGCGTTACATATTTTTGTGGTGGACCATGCAGGTCAAGATAAATTGTTTAGTTAGTTTACCATACCAAGCAAGCCTGTGTATAGGATTAGAGTCTAGGATCTCATCCACATACTTGACCGCCTTCTCGCTTGACTCCTCGAGTTGTATCTTGCTTGATTCCTTCTATCGTGATTCGTGCCCTTCTTTCGTGATTGATAGAGATTAATAAGGTAATCCATACTACGTGGACTTGACCTATTGTTCCATCACCCTACTAGTTTAACTCTTATAAGTTGGGTAGAATGTCTTACGACCTAACCTTCCTTATGACCTTAACCAAGTCTTAGACAAGTAGACGGTAGGATGACTGTATAGGTACCATCATAGGACATGACCTAGATTTTTAAGGACTTTGACCAAACTCTACTTCTTTCAATCTTAATCTCACGTGCCTATGTTTTACCATCTTGACTAATGTTGCTACTATAAACTAGTTTTGCAAGCTTATCCATCTATTGAGCTTGTTCTTGACTTATACTATTGAGCACGCGCTCACTAACATATTGTCTAATCAGAATCGGTGCATGATGGTCTGATCAATCGAGTGCACTTTGGTTCGCTTTTTACATATCGTTCTAACATGGATGGAAACATAGTTAAACTTGGCCTCTAGAGTCTCATCCACGACTGCTTTGGCAATTCTCTTTTGAACTATTCATGTCGCCTTTGGACCACGTATTCGTATTCGATAATAGCTTCTTCAAACTCTTAATAGTCTTTGTCTTTCACTTATTTTGGAATAACAAAACTCTCGTACTTGATATCTCCTTAGTTGCCCCACCATCTATTGCCAAGATAGTTAGCCACTGACCAACCAATAGAACTATATCCCCATCTCCAGTTACTCGTCCTTTCCCTTGACCCTAGATTCATTATCGCGACCATCATTCACTTCCCTAAATTAAATTCGTGATTTATTTCCATAGTTATCGAGATCACGATTTTCTAATGCATGTTTGTGTTGAACGTCGTGATTTGATCGATATACCTTTGTACCTTCTCGAACCCCCTACTTATTCTTAATTTCGAGGACGAAATTCTTGTAAGTTGGGTAGGATGTAAAACCCCTAAATTTTTACTATATTTTTTTATTAATTTATTTTGGTATTGATTTTTATTTTGGTATCGTACCTCGAGTGCGAATACGTAAAGGCGTTAATACGAGATTTTTGTTCATTCATATACAAAATATTTTATTATTGTTTTTCTTATGAATATAGAATAAATATTTTGTTTCAATACATAGCATAAACAAATATTTTCATATCAAAAGAACATTTCACGATATTTGCCAAAAACTTTATCTTTTACTTTTATAAAAGATTATTTTATTTATTGTTCAAATATAGATATTAATTTAGAAAACTATATTTTATGTAAATATCTTATTTACATGGATGTACAAATTTTTATTCATATATTTTTAGATTTTTGAAATTATTTATTATTATTATTTTTAGAAAAGATATTTTGAACTTATTGTGGTAATTTAAACTTTGATTAGATTTTATTGATTTAATTTAAATAAATTTAATTTAAAGATGGGAGTCATCTATATTAATTTGGATTTGAAATTATCTAGATTTAATTGAGTTGGATTTGGATTTGGATTGAATCGATTTTAAAATAATTTAGATTAAAAGTAAGATTATCTAAAGGGGGTTTTAATTTTTTCCTAATCCTTATCCCGCTAGGAGTTTCCACCCCCTATATATAGGGGAAGCCTCCATATTGTTTTCCTCCACAATTATTCATCACAAATATTTTTCTACCACAAGAGAGTGCATCGTGCCGGTGTCTGCTTCCTCGTGTCAGCCGTGACGGCCTCGGGTCCGACCCCGGGTGTCATTCCAATATATTATTTTACATATATTTAGTATAGTGCTCATTAGTGAATTTAGTATAAAAATATATAAAGCTATTTTTCTAGTACATTAAGGATCTAAACTATATTATATAATTTTTCTCAAAATTTTAGGATTTATTTCATAACTTTTATTACTTTTTTACATGTTACTTATATTGTACACTATTTACATAATATAGAATAAATATCAAATTAGTATTAAATATTTCAGCTTGTATAAATGAGATTAGATGAAGGTTGTTTAAATAAATATTAACTCTATTTATTATCTATAGTAATTTTAAATAATGTTATAGATAATTTAGATAAATATGAACTATATTTTAAGTTAATCATAATCCTAAGTCTAATAGGAAAGCATCCATATCTATATTTTATCATAACAAAGTAACTTCTATCAATTTAAATCAAGTTCTATCTAACTTAGGAGATAAATCTGAAATAAATACCTATATAAATCCAATACACCCCCCTTCTATCAGCCATAATTTAAAATTAATTTTAGTCCAATAGAAACTCTAAAATTCGTCATTAGAATTCAGCCCCGCTTTTTAGCAGCAAGAGCAACTTGGAACGACGATATCTCCTAGCTTCGAACTTCGTTTCGTCTCCAATTTTTTTAAAAGAAACGTATCGAGGTAAGGTTTCTAAAAGCATATTTTAATAGACAAAATTCGTTCTGTAAATTTTTGCAAAACTGTTTGAGTATCTAGTGTCCAAAAAATAAACGTGTTTCGGTATTTTTACGATTTCGGGAGATTTCAGAAACAAAAATGCGATCCGTTTAGTTTTTCAGAAAGATGATACGAAAACCTATATAACTTCAAAATTTATTAAATAAATGTAATAGGTGCAGTATTAATTATAATTAGATAATAGACTATTTTCAGCATCCGAAGTTGTTCCTACACCTTCCTTTTTGTGTATTGTTGTTGATTCGTCGCCAGGACATCATCTTACCTCACTCGGACATCAGGCAAGTATACCTTGCCAAATCGTACAGTACCTTTTATATGCATGTTCTTTAATCCCTTAGTGTTCCTTATCCCATCATATTCATGATTATTTTATCTTGAGTTGCGGTTACTTACCTTGTTTCAGTTCTACTTATCTTGTTAGCGTACATTTACATTCTTGATATACATCTAGTGTGTGTTATATTGCCTTCGTGATCACTCGTGTTTTGTGATATAGTCGTCTAGTCCTACACTACTGACTCTCATGATTTGACTTGACTTGACTTGACATGACTTGAGTAGGACTTGACTTTGACATTCTATAGATTGGGAGTGCTTACCTTGACTACAGTCTATGGGATTATTTTACTCGGAATGGCTACCATCTCAATTGGAGTGCTTGCCTTGACTACTATTGAGACACTATAGATTGGAAGTGCTTGCCTTGACTACAGTCTATAGATTTGACCTATTAGCCACGACTAGTATGGCATGCTATTGTCTTAGGATCTTTGTGTCTTAGATCTTGGTATCTTAGTTATTCTGACTCGGTTGATTTCTTTCATTATTTCTTAATTCTGGTCGGTACTAGCATCGAGGAGCAGGTGGCTCCGTCGCACAGGTAAGGCATCAAATGGCAGATACGGCAGTGCCGCACACGAAGCTAGACGCTTGGGCCTGGGTCTCCACCGACTACAGGCGGTACAAGGAGTGTCAGATGTAGACGGTGGAGTGGTAGGTGGCTATCTAGAAAGAAGTCGGTGAGGAGGGGCAAGGGCGAAGCACGCTAGGAATATGGGGTTGCAGGCTTGATCGACAGAGATGACCGCGGGGCTCCAACACAAATGCGATGGATGGTGGTTTCTGCCAAGGTTGCGGTCGGTATTACGGTTTTGCGATGTTGCTTGCCATCGAGGAGATTGTCGTGGTGAAAATGAGATCAACACTGGCGGTGGCTAGGGTTTCAAATGGCAGCAAGGTGTCAGGATACACGGCTGGCCACGGTGGTACTAGAGAGGGTACGACATGGTGGCTAGGAGAACACGATAGAGGGTTTTGTGATAGTGGTGATTTTGATGTTGGTAGGGGTGGCATTTGATTGTATGGTTTGGCCGAAAGACAGTGGCTAGGAAGGTGGTGGTGACAAGGGTGATAATTGTATAGATTCGTATCCGGTGTTGTAAGTCACAGGATGATAATTGTATATGTATAAATAAAGGGATGAAAGGGTGGACATGGACATAGTACAAGACACGATAATGATGGTGGATATCTAATCGTGCGAAAATGGTGATAGAATCAGGCTATGGTGGATTGCTATTGTATTGAGTAATTTATGGAGAAAATAAGGGGACTCCCTTTTATATAGGAGTGGGGTTTCCTAGATATAAAAGAATTAGAATCCTATGGACTAAATCTTCCCATAGATTTAAATCAATCAATTAGATTAATTGAATCTCAATCCATTAATTGATGACAACAATAATTTAAAACAGTATCTAATATTTTGAATAACATTTAAAATAGATTTTTTAAATCTTAAAATAAATGATGATAATAAATTAAATAATTCAAAAATATATTTCTATAGATACAAAATCTTGTTTTAAAACTTGGCAACTATCTTTGTCTTTTCAAAATGCTTACATGATTTCAAACAAAAATATATTTTCTATCAAAGAAAATTCAAAATGAATAAAATAATTAAAAAGAAAATTTTTTTGGGAACATAGATTACAAATCTATCCACCTTAGAAAGATTTTATCCTCGAAATTTCAAATGATATGACTAAGCACGACTAAGAATATAGTCAAGAGACAAAATTTTATTTGGTACGAATAAGCATGATAAAGATATAATAAAAAAATGATACGATTCATAATCAAATTAGTCAGGCATAATTGCAAATAGAATCGAAAGAAAAGAAGCGAATTGGCACGATCAAAATATAATCAAAATAGTTTAGTTACAATCAAAAATCTTTTAAGAATGATCAAATCGATCATTTCAACACAATCAACTATTTAACCAAAATCATTTAGGAACGATTATAGTCAAGATCTAGGTCTGATTAGAAATCTAGTGGAAGGGAATCAAAATAGGTTTAAAGGATTACGAGGAAGACAAATAATGAGTCGAGAATAGCTAGAAAGATAAGAAATAAAGGAGAGTAGTACAAGAATTTGTGAACCATGAAAATCAATAGTCATATGCCAAAAGAACATTGTCTCTATAGTATCCAAAAACCATATGTATATCTGGAGTCATTTTATCGAGAATCCATTCCTCATCAGTGTACATCTGGGTGTGTAAACCCCCAAAAGATTTTAATTTTAATATTTATTTGATTTAAATAGTGATTTCTTGAATTTTAAAATATTTTTATCAAATATTTATTAATAGTATATATGGGCTTAGTCTTGGTTATGTTTTGAGATGTAGGTCGACTAGGAACTATAGCACGGATAATGTAGTCGTGTGCTTTTAGTCAGCCCCAGAACCAGAATACTGGAGAGCGGGGGACAGGACACAGCCAGCTATGTACATTTAAGTATAATCTACCTCGATATACGGTCACGACTGTCTAGATGTATGAGGGTTTATCTACAAGCCAATAGTCTCTTATGGTCATGAACAAGCCTAGTATCTCAATCTCACAAAGCAGGTAATTATTACAAGATGTAAGATCATCAGACATACAAAGTAGGGCGTCCCAAACACTACATATTCAGATGATCAAGAAGCTAGTCATACAAAATACGAAGACTAGCAAGAGTCTAAGTCATACATGATCAACCCTAAGATTTGTCAATCATGTAACAGCCCGTAGGCAGATAGAAATTAAAGTTTCAACACGAGCTAACACTTGTTCGGCAGCTAAATACCTCGAAATAATAATTTATAATAAAGTGGGAGAGCAAAATAAGAAACCTACTCGTTGCCAGGATTACGTCTGGTGTTCACCATCTAGCTGGAAGGCAGGTAGATCCTCGGGTGCTACTCCGAAATCTGGCCATACAAAACCAGCTGTGTCAGAACCCAGAAGAGCAAGTGCCACAAGGGAGGCTTCACTCAGGAACTAAACCAGTATATTAGATCACAAGACATAAATAATAACAAAAAAACTAGAGTTAGAAAAATAGGGGGATAAACGGTAAGATAACTATGAAACTATTCCGGTAACCAAGTTACAACCCATAAACCAAACAAGTACCGGGGTTATAATCCTTCATCTGAACAGAGCATAGACTCTAACCATTTATCGACAAGAGTAAAGCATAAATAGTAATGCACTGAAGTAATCATAACTGGCACTGTAGACTAGATTCCATTCATAATTCACGGCTAAGCAATGAGTACGGCTTAATACTTTAACTAACTAGGGTTGTCACAAGCCTATTCACTAGCAAGATGCAATGAGATATTCCAACAGTCACAAGCCCTGCAGACTATCCATGTTATCCTGACGCAGGTTGAGAGAGTTGATTAGGTGACTTAGAGGTGCAACACATGATAGTGTGCTGGAAATGTGTCATACTCGATGGCAGGCTATAAGTCCACTTAAGGCGCTCAGATAACAGGATTGCCTGTGACTGGAAAATCTTTTTATGAGCTACTTGATCAATCTAGTCATTATCCTAGTCAATCAGTATGAATCCATAATTATGGTAATCAGGAATCCATGTCCTAGACATGATGCAAGATGAGACATGTGGCTTGTATAGGCACAATCATCCACGATGTCAAGATAAGAGTTACTTAGCGAGTTGAGATAGCCGTCGCAACAGCATTCAAGGCTACATGTCATGTTAGGTTACTTATCATGTCAAGAGTGTGTCACAACGGACCACTATCAAGAATTATCATGTCAAGGTAGATCACATTATCATGTTCATGTCAAGTTCTGATTCATAACCTAGAATTATCATGCTCAAGTCCAAGTCACTAGTTCAATGCCAACTAGTGGTTAAGTCAGGGTCGTCATAATTTAGGCCAAGTATAGAAAACATGCAAAGAAGATCGAGAGTACCCAAGTGTAACTGAAACCATAAGTCATATATGAATTCTGATTAAAGTGAGACATGAAGATTCCTAAAGCTAAGACAAAGATCTACAACTTTTATGTTTTGAGTTTTTCATGATTTTAGCTACAAAATAGCTCAAACGGGCAAAAATACTCAATTGGAGTGATTTGTGCACTGGTACGCGAGCAAAACTGCCCACGATGCACGTTGCGCACAAGCACGATGCATGTTGTATGACAAAAAATTGCCCACGACAGTGTGCACTGCAAGTTGCTGCTGCGTGCGCGAGCAAAACCGCCCACGACGCACGTTGCACGGTAGCACGGCGCACAAGTTACGCTGTGCACGCAAGCAAAACCGCCCACGACGCACGTTGCGTACAAGCATGGCGCATTTTGTGCGACAGCACGGCGCACGGCGTGCAAGTTGTGCTGCACGTATGAGCAAAACTGCCCTACGGCGCACGTTGTGCGCAAGCATGACACACGTTGCACGCAAGCATGACACACGTTGCACGGCTGTACGACGCGCGGTGCGTAAGTTGTGCTGCGAAATGCGAGCAAAGCCGCCTACGGTCCACGTTGCGTACAAGCACGACACGTAGCACGTGGCAGCAAAAATGCTGTGCATGGCACTATTCATCGTCCCGACAACACCAAAAGGTGTAGAAAACCCATGAACATGAAAATGACATAGCTTCCTCATACGAAGTCGGAATCAAGCGGTTCAAAAGCCAAAATTGGGTAGAATTGAATTCCTTACAACATGGAACCATTAGATCTCGATAATAACCAAGTTTCAAAGATCAAAACCAAGGAAAATCGAAAAAGTTATAAACTTAGATCTGTAAGAATCCATCCATCAAATCTAAAAATGTCAAGTTCTAAAGAGGCTTAGAATCAAGTAAGGAAGAGAATGGAACAATAAAACTTGAGATCCATCATGAAGCAAATTGTACTGGCCTAGGGCTTGGTAGGTGGGAGGAGTAAATAAAGAAGATGAAGAAGTAAATGTAAATAATGGAGGAGAGAGAAGGAGTTGGTTTTATACAAAATCTCTCCATCTCAAACCAAAACAAACCAAGCCAAGCCAAGTCAAATTGAACCGAACCAAATTAAAATAAACTAAGTCAAGATTAAACCAAGACTAGGCTAAGCAAGACAAGTCTAATTATGGTCCACCTGACAAATGTCAGAAATCCGTATACGTATACTGAAAATACGTACAACGGAAAACGGGAGTGACAACTCTACCCACCTTAAAAGAATTTCGTCTTCAAAATTTAATCAAGAGGCTAGAGGTGTCATGATGATCTATACTAACACTGTCAATCTACGACTAGCAGTCAACCAAGCAATCATTCATGCAAGCAAGAAAGTAAAAGCATAAGGCATAAGGAAGACATTATGCCTTATGAGTCAAACAGGTGGGGGTGTCGCGATCAGGATATCATCCTCATGTTCCCAGGTTAACTCACCCAAAGAGTGATGACCCCAAGCAACAAGGACTAAACTAATAGTCTTGTTCTTGAGTACCTTCTCTCTTCAGTCCAATATGGATAGTAGGCCTTTTCTCGTACGAAAAGTTGGTACCAAAAACCAATTTCGAAATGATCAAGGATATGGCTCGGATCCAGGATGTATCATCGTAATTGGGATACATGGAATACGTCATGTACCTCAAGTAACGATGATGGAAGAGCGAGACGATAGGACACATCACCTACTCGCTCGAGAATATCAAACAGTCCTATATACCTAAGACTAAGCTTTTCCCGTACGCTGAATCGAATGACGCCACGGCTAGGTGAGATCCTAACGAATACATATCGCCGATAGAAAACTCAAGAGGGCACCGATGAGAATCGGCCCAATGGTACTGACAATCTTGTACAAATCGAAGATGAGCTCTAACTTGTCTGACCACCTCGATAGTCTGCGTAACTATCTCTAGACCAAGCATCTACCTCTCGCCTATATTATCCCAGGCTAAAGGGGATATGCACTTCCTGCCATACAGTTTTTCAAATGGTACCATCTAGATACTGGCCTGGAAACTATTATTATAGGAGAACTCTACAAAGTACATGTGATCTTCCTACGAACCACCATAGTCAAGTGTACATGATCGTAACATATCTTCGAGAGTTTGAATCGTGCGCTCTGACTGACCATCTATCTGTGGATGATAAGCTGAACTAAACTTGAGACGAGTCCCCAAACTCTTCTGAAGACTCTGCCAAAAGTGCGATGTAAATCTTGAATCTCTTTAGGACACAATACTGACTGGCACTCCGTGCAATCAGACTATCTGCCTGAGGTACACCTCCGCAAGCTGATTCGTCGACTGACTAATTCTAAAGGTAGAAAATGAGCTACCTTATGAGTCGGTCAACTATGACACATATTGCATCTCTTCCAGCTAGGGATTTAGGTAACCTAGTTTCAAAATCCATAGTGATATGCTTCCACTTCTATTCTGGGATCGGTAAAGGTTGAAGAAGTCCAGCAGGTCTTTGATGTCCAGTCTTAACTTATGGGCAAACTAAACAACGAGAGACAAATCTGGCTATCTCCCTTTTCATGCCATTCTACCAGAAATGTTGACGGATATCACAATATCTCTTCGTACCACTAGGATGAATTGAATACTGTGAACTGTGAACCTCTGCCATGATCTCTTGTCTGATATCACCACTAGGTACACAAAGACGCCTTTTACGTCAGAGTGTACCATCTTCGTGAATGCATAACTCCGGTCTTCGTTCCGCTTCAAATTTACCCTAAGCCGCTGAAGCTTATAATTTGTTGATTGAGCTATCTTGATTCTCTCGACTATACTGTACTGAACTTGCATACTAGCCATCAATGCCACATTGGTTGAAAGAACTACTTCTATTCCTATCTTCTGAAGATCTGCTAATAACTCTGGCTGTGTTGTTAGAAAATAAGCTCCTGCTCTTCTACTCAACACATCTGCAACTACATTGAACTTTCCAGGATGATACTACAGGTTGAAGTCATAATCCACCAGTAACTCTAGCCATCTTCTCTGACGCATATTGAGATCCTTCTGGGTAAACATATACTTAAGACTTTTGTGGTCGGTGAAAATCTTTACCGATCTCCATAGAAATAATGCCTCTAAAGCTTAAGTGCGAAAACCACCGCTGATAACTCCAAGTCATGGGTTGGATAATTCCTCTCATGATTATGAAGTTGACGTGACGCATAAGCTACTACCTTTCCATGCTGCATCAAGACGCATCCCAATCCTCTACCGAAAGTGTTACAATAAACTGAAGATCCTCCGTCCTATCTGGAAGCGTGAGAATAGGTGCCGTCATCAATCTTTCCATCAACTTCTTGAATGAACTCTGACACTCTGCTGTCTAGGTAAACTGCACATCCTTGCGGGTCAACTGCGACAAGGGCACTGAAATCCGAGCAAAGTGATACGAATCGCCGGTAATAGTCGGCCAATCCTAGGAAACTCCAAACTTCTACGACGGTGCTAGGTTTGGCCATGTCTCTATAGCTACTATCTTTTGGGGGTCAACTTCTACTCCACCTCTGGTGATGATGTGACCTAAGTACGAAATGCGATCAAGCCAAAATTCGTACTTGCTGAACTTTGCGAACAACTGATGCTCTCTGAGAATCTAAAGGACCATTCGAAGGTGCTGCTCATGCTTTGCTTCATTCTTGCTATAGTGTCACTCTCATTTTTTGTTATACATATTTCTAGTATACGTGTATAGATTTTGACCCATATTTTGACTTGTCTAGCATGGCTTGGTTTGGTCTTGGTTTAGCTTGACTTAGTTTATTTTGGTTTGGATTGGGTGAAGATGGTTTATCATGATTGAACCCCCTTTATAACCCAACCCCCTTTTCTCTCTCCTCCTTTACTTTCATTTATTTCCCTCATCCACTTTCTTCTTCATTAATTCTTTCCCAAACCCTTAGGCAAGTGCAACTTGCTCCATGGAGGAACTCCATTTTATTTGTTCCATTATCTTTCCTACAAGCTTCTAAGACTATTTAGTACTTAGCATTTTTGGTTTTGGAGAATTAATTCTTGTAGATCCAAGTTTTCTTAAATCTTGGTTTTCATAGGTTTTGATATATCAAACTTTTTATTTTCAAGTTTTGATTGTTCCATGTTGTAGAAAATTGGTTTTTACTCAAAATAGACATTTGAAAACTCAGATTTCGATTTGTTTTGAGTGATTTGTGAACTTGGAAAGTTCATGGGTTCTATGAACTCATCTTCTCGGGTTGGAGAAGTAGAACAGTGTGGGCGCATGGAATTTTATGCGCCCACAGTAGCTTTAGCCTTGGGCGCATAGCCCTTTATATGCGCCTAAGCTTTATGCCCTCTTCTACTTGGGCGCATAGCTTCTATATGCGTCTACAGTAGCTTTAGCCTTGGGCGCATAGCCCTTTATATGTTCCTAAGCTCCATGTCCTCTTCAGCTTGGGCGCATAGCTTATATATGTGCCCACAGTCCCTTCAATATGGACGCATAGCGATGGTTATATGCCCACTTAGCCAGTGAAGATAGTCTTCAGACTTATCTTCTAAAGTACCCTGCCTCATACATGTGGGCGCATAGACCATGGGCGCATGCATGTGGGCACATAGACCACGGGCGCATGTTTGTGGGCGTATAGACCATGGATGCATGCACTCTTTGGTGCATAACTTCCATAGCATATGCTCTACATGATGCATTTAGCCTTGGGCGCATGCTCTCCATGTCACCCCATTGACCCCTTGTGCCTTCTCTTACAATTATCCATGTTTGTCTCCATGGTCCTTAGTGTGAGTTGTGACTTTTCTTGTACTCTTTACTTGACTGGTCCTATAATATTATTTTTTATGTTGCACATATACTCTGATTTTTTAAAACACGATCTTGGTATGGCACGTACACTATCTAAACTCCTTGATAGTGGCCCGTCGTGGTGCCCTTACATGAACACGACATGACAATGTGACTTACATGATAACTTTTGATAGTGATCCATCATGGTGCACTCTTGACAAACAACATGACTTGAAATATTCTTGATAGTGGCTCGCCGAGGCGCACTCTTGACAAGTAATCTTCATAAGTAACCTAACATGATAAATCTTGATATGCTGTTGCGACGACTATCTTGACTTGCTAAGTAATACTTGTATTGACACCGTGGGTGTTTGTGCTTATATAAGCTACATGTCTCGTCTTGTATCATGTCTAGGACATAGATTCCTGGTTACCACGGTCAGGGATTCATACTAAATCTGACTAGGATACTGTCTAGATTGATCAAGTAGTTTATAAAGAGATTTCCCAGCTACAAACAGTCCCGTTATTTGGGTGCTTTAATTGGACTTGTAGCCTGCCGTCGAGTATGGCACATTTCCAGTACGCTGTCATGTGTTGCACCCCCAAGTCACCTAATCCAACTCTCTCAACTTGTAACTGGATAACCTGGATTAAGTCTGCAGGGCTTGTAGCTGTTGGAACATCTCAATGTATCTTGTTAGTAACTAGGCTTGTGATAACCCTAGTTAGTTAAAGTATCAAGCTGTACACATTGCTTGGCCGTGATTGATGGATGGAGTCTAGTCTTTTCTAGATAGTGCCAGTCTATGATTACTTCAGCACGTTACTGTTCATGCTTTACCTTATCGATAATCGGTCAGAGACTAAGTTTTGTTCAGGTGAAGGGTTACAACCCCGATCCTTGTTTGGTTTACGGGTTGTAACTTGGTTACCGGAGTAGTTTCTTAGTTATCTTATCGTTTATCCCCTGAATTCTTAAATCCAAGTTTTCTTGTCATTATTATGCCTTGTGATCTAATATGCTGGTTTTAGTTTTGAAGTGAAGTCTCCCTTGTGCTACTTGCTTTTTTTGGGGTCTGACCATCTGGTTTCGTATGGCCAGATTTCGGAGTAGCTCCCGAGGATCTTCCAGCCTTCCAGCCAGATGGTGAACACTAGATGCAACCCTGGCAACGAATGGGTTTATTTTGCTCTCCACTCTATTGTAAATTATTCTTTTGAGGCATTTAGCCGCTGAGCAAGTGTTAACTCGTGCTGAATTTACATTCCTGTCTGCCTAAGGGCTGTAACATGATTGACAAATATTAGGGTTGATCATGTATGACTTTAACTCTTGCTAGTCTTTGTATTTTGTATGACTAGCTTCATGATCATCTGAATATGTAATGTATGGAACGCCTTACCTTGTATGTCTGATGATCTACCATCTTGTTACATTTACTTGCTTGCTTGAGATTGAGACACTAGGCTTATACTTGACCATTAGAGACTAATGGCTTGTATTTAAACCCTCATGCATCTAGACAGCCGTGACCGTATTATGAGGTGGGATTCACTTCAATATACGTAGCTGGCTGTGTCTCTCCTCCGTTCTCCAGTATTCTGATTCTGGGTGTCACGACCCGCACCCAGTATAGGGGCACGAGAAGTGGGTATGTCCAGCCTACGCCGCAGTATCGACGGTAGAACGCTGGTCACTATCTAATCAATAACTCACACAATTATATAATGTACTTGTCAAAATCTCAACTCTGAACGGAGGACAAGTATAGATATAATGAAATCTCAATCACAGTCTAAGCACGATATGATAACACAGAAGTTTATAATTAAAGACTAAACAACAACAACAACAAATATAAACTACTAAATATTAATATCTCAAATAAACTCAAATACAAACTCAATATCTCAAGTTATTACAATTCAAGTTCTAAATATGAATCTAAAATAAGTCTAGTAGCTAGTCTCTTGATCACTCCTGAGTGTCGCGGCCAAAGGTAGCTAAACCATCTCCTGGTCCATAGTAAGTAGGGCAAGTGTCCTCGGGGCAAGCATCTATAATATTTTATCAACGTATCCAGTCAGGATTGGAACGAGCACAACTCATCTAGAAATCCCAAGTAAATGACAAAGAACTATAAAGCAGTTATAGACAGTTATATTGATGAACATGGCAGTTTTATACATGTAGTGATGTAGAGAACAGTTAAAGTACAAGAGAAGTAAGGTAACAAAACAAGGAAAGAAACATGGCAAGGAAGACTGTAAAACAAGCTAGCTGAACTAGAGTAATATGATAAGTCCAGACAGTACAATATAAGTCAAGTGTAATCCCAGTGTGAGTCTAATACAATACAAATCAAATACAAGATGAATCCAGTACACGACGAGTCCAGTAAATGATCAATAAATCCAGGGTGAGTCCAGACTATACTCTAACAGTATATTTTTAAATACCGAGGTCGACATGTAAACGGCTGTAGGTAATACGATACATCGCACACTCGGCCAAGTGTGGGATGGCTATCTTTCCAGTATAATTCCAAGGGAGTGGTACCAGTATTTGGGAATGTTCACATGTCTACTCCAATATTTTCCCGTCCAACAAGTACAAGTGAATCCATAACCCGATACGAAAATAAGTACAAGTCCAGCCAACACATGAGTGATACCAGTAAGTGATTCCAGTAGGTAATTCCAGTAGGTGATGCCAGTAGTGGCTCCGGAAATGGAGGCCAGACTTGAATAAATGAGTATCGCATGTAATGGATCCAGCAATATCAAATCATGTTTGTAACAGAGAATCAAATAGAATTAACTATAACTGAAGTACAGTAATCGACAAGTAAATGAAAGAACTATCAGAGAATGTACTCGCTTGATACCCTGAATGACAAATGAATAACAGATGTCTGAACCGGAGTCACAATGTCCTACTTAGAGCAGTACATGTTATAATGTATTCAATATATAGTAAATGAAGTTTACGTTGCAATCTACATGATTCTAGGTCAATCTATGTCAAAGTCAACTCTGGTCAAACTAGTCAACATCTAGGATTTGGTCAACTAGGTCAATCTTAGTCAACTAAGTCAAACTCTAGTCAAACTAGGTCAATTGGTTACATATTGACTCAATGTTGACTTTTGGTCAACTCTAGTCAACTCGAACTATTTGGTCCAACTTTGGTCAATTATAGGGTTTTAGAACTTACCCTTATCAACTTTGGTCAAACTTGGTCAACTTAGTCAAATTAGCCTATTAGGTTCAATACTAAGTCATTCTAGGTCTAGGGCTAGTCAACTAAAGTCCACAAGTTCAAATAGCCTATCGGTCAACTATAGGGTCAACTATACTATAGGCCTATATCCAATATAGGTACAATACATACATTATACCTTACATTCATTATCTAGATACTTCATACATTCATATATATTTATCAATGCATTATATTACTATATACATTATGCATTACATTATCCAGGTTTTATGTTATAAGAAACTTGATTTTCAGTTCATGCATATTCATTACAACCATTAAGTTGCATACATTGATACTTGCATCTCATATTTCATATCATGCATTCATACTCTATTAGATACTTGCATACCTTGTATCAAGTCTCAGGTTTTCAATAATTTAAACCAACTTAGCATACATTACATTACAAGTGAATTAGAAAGGGGAAAAAGGAATGTGAAGGAGGCTATTCTCAGTTTCAGTTCATATGCATTATATATTACCAATATACATTTACATTATCTATACATACATATGGATATCTGAAACTAATATATATATAAACATTACATACAAGATCAAGACATGATAACATACTTAATATATATAACATTAACATTCAAAACCATGTAAACCCATTTCAAGTTCAAATTCAGTTTAACAAAACTGTGAAGAGGAAACATGTAAAACAGTGTATAAGTTGAAACCTAAATCACTAAATCAGTAACTGGGAATAAAAACAACATCTATATATAAATCAAAACCTCTAAACAGAATAATTTCCAAACTCAATTTCAATTATTCGAAACTGTGAACAATTAAAATAACAGTAAATATAAAAAAGTAAAATTCGAATCTCAATTAAACCCCATAATTCGAAATGAATTTTGAAAACTAGGTGTACAGAGATTAGGGACATATCCCACGTGTCTAGGGAGCCAATTGTGTCCAATAAACAGGACACAATGTGTCCAAGAAGTTTCCTGACAGATAGTGTCGTGTCTGCTAGGACACTCGAGCAGCAGGGGAGCACTGTACTCCCCTGTGCAGTGTCCTGCGGGCGAGTTCGTGTCCAATTTGGACACGAAATGCTCACCACAATCAACTCAGTCACATACAAAATTAATCCCCACATTAGGGCTATAAATTCATGAAAATAGTTTCAAAAATGGCTATCAAAACATTGGTTTAGGCATTTCATCAAACTCTCACACATAGACACTGATATGTATCCGATACGCACATCAAATGGACACAGATTCCTACCAAACTTGAGGGACAACTAGGGTATACCTAAATGAATGCAACTATGGAAGGAAATTAGAAATTTGAATGAGTTTGATAGGTTTTACCTATTAAGGGTGAAACATCAATGTAAAGCTCAAGGAATGTGACATTCTTTCCAACTTGCAATGATCCCAAGCCTCCAAATCATTGCTAGCTACCCACCAATGGTATCCTCTACTGTAGGGGAGTTCAACAAAATTGGTTTGGTCCAATTTAGAGGATAAATGGAGAATTGGTGAAGGTTTGGGGAAGAACACTATCAGGGCTTTGTGTAGGTATTAAAAAGAGGCAGGGAATTTGTGAAAAGAAGTTTAAATAGGGGGTGGCCTCTTGATGGCTATTGGAATAGGCTAGGGTTAGGGTTTTGTAATTGTTAGATGAGTGGCTAAGGCTTCTCCATATGAATTCAAGCTTAATCAAAGGCTCACATCAAAAGTAGGTTTCTTACACTAATATCTAACCAAAATATCCTACTAACATAATATCTAGATATTTCTAACCTTGTCATGATGGAAGCTTCTAATCTAATATCTAGGCTCATTGATAATATCTAGGTTAGGGCAAAACTAGGTTAGTCTCTAATAAAAGATTAGCACCATAATAATCAATCAAAATTCATTTTCATTAATAAGTCAAAAATGACCAAAATACTCCTAGGCTAAAAATTTGTAATTTGTCATCCTAATCACATGGTTAGGCCTCCTTGGTCATGGTTAGTGTCCAGGTCGTGCAACTAGGGTTACACTAGCAAAACATCAAAATCATGTCACAGATTTAAATAGTTTTAAATTGATTAAAAATCACCAAAAATTATAATATGATTTAAATATTATTATTAAATGATTATAATTACAAAAGTTCAAAATTACCCTCATTTCTGAAAAGTGGGGTGTTACAAGTCTACTCTCTTTAGAAGATTTTGTCCTCGAAATTAAGATGATCGTACCCTTTCTAGGTCAAACCCCCAACAATCAAGGTCAAAAGATAACATGCAATCATAGTCCTACTGGTCATGATTTCATAGTCTCGAACAAGGTCACTATACTATCTAGCATATTACAATAATATCCAGACAGGTACTAATGAAATCACACGTGAAGGTGGGAAAGAAGAACAAGAAGGATAAACCTGCTAACCCATCACCTGCAGCGTCGGTCTCCTCGACCGCCAGCGCAAAAGCTCCACCCCTCTGGTGTTGGGCATGGTGCTGTGCCACATGTGGCCTAGCTCCCTCATAAGGAGGTACAGCGGGACAATCTATCATCTTGTGAGAATCAGACCCACAGAATAGACAAACCTTCAGCCTCCTCCTACAAGACTCCCAAACATGCCCTGTCTTTTCGCAGTAGGCACAAGTCTGCACCCTGCGGTCCTGTCCTCTAGGCTGATGCTGTGTCTGCTGTACTCTCACTGGTGCCTGCATCTGCTGAATCTTTAAGTGAGGCCTCTTGGCTGGACCTCCACTGCTACTGGCTATATGAGCATCTCGACCCCTCTTCAGTTTCAACCCTAGATCATCCTCTGCTGCCATAGTTTCTGCTAAGATCTCCGCGAAAGAAGAACCCCTGTCACTTTTGGTCAATGACCGGACCTCTCTTATCAAACCTCTACAGAACTTTCTTGCCTTCGTCTTCTCGCTAAGGTCCTCAATGGATCTGCTCAGCCGGCAGAACTCTCCAACATATTCTTCGACTATCTGGTTCCCCTAAACCAGGCTCTCAAACTGTGTCTCTAAGCCTCCAAGTGCTACATCTGGGAAGAACAGCTCCTTGAACAGCTCCTTGAAGGCTGCCCAAGTCTGTCCTTCGGTTCCCACTCTAGGGTCTGTCTGGTACCATGTGCGGGCCAAGTCCTGCATCTGGCTGCCCGCAGCCTCAATCTGTAACCCGACAGATATCTGTGCCAATCAAAATATCTTCTCGATATGCTCTATCCAGTCATCTGCATACAAAATCCCCTATGAACCAAGGAAGTCTCGAGGCCTCATCTTCTGAAAATCTTAGATGTTCAGAGTCCTCTGATGGTATTGATGTATCTATCCTTCCTACGGCTGTGTGGCAACCATCTCCACTGTCGTCCTGACCAGCTGGTGGGCCTCATATATGCTATATCGGAAGTCAGCAGTCTGGAGCTGCTACTGCTGCCGGTGGGACTCCAAGATCTGCTCCATGAAGGAAAAGAGGTGTACAGCGTCAACCAATCCCGCAGGTGGCTGCTGCTGCTGCTGAAACACCTCAGGAATAACTGGGGTCGTCCTTCGAACAGGTAGTGTACCCCCAAAGGCTGCAGATGTCCCTGCCTGAATAGGAACGAAAGGTGCTACGCTCCCAGTATCCTGCTGCACCGGACGAGAGGTGGCAGACCTCTCACCAGTATTTGCTGGACTGGGGCGATGTGATCGTGTCTCCACCATCCTGAAGACAGATCAAAATAAGGAAGTCAATACTGAGCAAGAATCAATATAATCAAAGGAGGACAATTTATCTCAAAGAAGGCAATTATCAGCAAGGATGTATGGATGGCAGGACTTATATCAAATTTTTTCTAACTGTGATTGAGTACCTCTTTGTTAAAGCCTATTTCTTATCTCTTACCGCAGGCGCGCAGTAGTACAACTAATCGTCGCACTACCACGACTTCATACTACATGCGAATCTCGACCCGCATGGGCCACCACTGAAAACGTGTCACGACCCGCACCTAGTGTAGGGGCACGAGAAGTAGGTACGTCCAGTCAATACTGCAGTGTTGACGGTAGAACGTTGTTCTAGGTCACTATCTAATCAACAACTCATGTAATTATATAATGTACTTGTCAAAATCTCAACTCCGAACGGAGGACAAGTATAGATATAATGAAATCTTAATCACAGTCTAAGCACGATATGATAACACAGAAGTTTATAACTAAAGACTAAACAACAACAACAAATATAAACTACTAAATATTAATATCTCAAACAAACTCAAATACAAACTCAATATCTCATGTTATTACAATTCAAGTTCTAAACATGAATCTAAAACAAGTCTACTAGCTAGTCTCCTGATCACTCTTGATTGTCGGGGCCAAAGGTAGCTAAACCATCTCTCGGTCCATAGTAAGTTGGACAAGTGTCCTCGGGGCAAGCATCTGTAATATTTTATCAACGTATCCAGTCAGAATTGGAACGAGCACAACTCATTTAGAAATTCCAAATAAATGACAAAGAACTATAAAGCAGTTATAGACAGCTATATTGATGAACATGGCAGTTTTATACAGGTAGTAATGTAGAGAGCAATTAAAGTACAAGAGAAGTAAGGTAAAAAACAAGAGAAAAAACATGGCAAGGAAGACTATAAAACAAGCTAGCTGAACTAGAGTAACATGATAAGTCCAGATAGTACAATATAAGTCAAGTGTAATCCAAATGTGAGTATAATACAATACGAATCAAATACAAGATGAATCCAGTACACGACGAGTCCGGTAAATAATCAATGAATTCAAGGTGGGTCCAGACTATACTCTAACAGTGTGTTTTTAAATACCGAGATCGACATGTAAATGGCTGTAGGTAATACCGCATATCGCACACTCGGCCAAGTGTGGGATGGCTATCTTTCTAGTATAATTCCAAAGGAGTGGTTCCAGTATTTGGAATGTTCACATGTCTACTTCAATATTTCCCCGCCCAACAAGTACAAGTGAATCCATAACCCGACACGAAAATAAGTACAAGTCCAGTAAGCATATGAATGATACCAGTAAGTGATTCTAATAGGTGATTCCAGTAGGTGATGCCAGTAGTAGTTCCAGAAGCAGAAGCAAAAGCAGAAGCAGAGCACTCGACACCAATGTATCCTCAGTAGCAGAAGCAGAAGCAGAAGCAGTCTTCCACAATGGGCTACTCTTATTGTGGGAAGCCAGGACATGTACTATCAGACCGTCGCAGAGCATAGAAAATATGCTTGGCTTGTGGGGCACCGGATCACAAGATAGGGTCCTGTCCGAATAGAGCCAGTTCATCATCATTAAACCTAACTAGTCTATCGGTTAGGGGTCCAGCACCAGTACCAGCCTCCGAGGTCATTGTCGTCTCAGGCTCAACAGTATGCCCAAGCTCAGATTTAGAACTTGCAGAGAGGTTTCCAGCAGAGAAGACCAGTACCAAGAGGACAAGGACATGCTATGGCTCTGATCGTGGCAGAAGAATTGGCATCAGGTGAGGTAGTGACAGGTACCATTCTCATCAACTCTTTTCTAGCATCAGTCTTATTTGATTCGGGTGCATCGCATTCATTTATGTCTGCACAATTCGCAACACGGATAGGACTGGAGCCCGAGTCATTATCCGTAAGGCTCAATATAATTACTGGTAACGGTCTTGTGGGGGTTGATAGAGTCTTTTCCTCGTATCGAATCATTGTTAGCGGTAGAGAGTTCCCCGCTAGATTGATAAAATTTCCGATGGCCGACTATGATGTGGTCTAGGAATGGATTGGTTGAAGGATCAATACGCAAGAATAGACTGCCATGTTGACATGATTATTTTTGGTATTCCCGATGAACCAGAGTTTTTATTTTCCAGAGGCGAAGTAGAACCTTCTCCACCAGTCTTGCGGATGGCAGTAGCAGCAGTAGTTCAATTTTTCAGAGTAGTAGAAGAGTTTCCTGATGTATTTCTCGAAGAGCTTCCAGGCATAACCCAGAGAGGGAGATAGAGTTCACCATCGATTTGCTTCCAGGGACGACACCAGTGTCAGAAGGAGTCCACATGATGGCATCTACAGAGTTAGAGATCTTGTACAAGATGATTGAAGAACTCAGAACCAAGGGATTCAATCGTGCTAGTGGATCACCTTGGGGAGCCCCGATACTTCTTATAAAAAATAAGGATGGTACGTCAAGATTATGTGTTGATTGTCGTACCTTGAACTCTACAACAATCAAAAATAGATATCCCTGTTTTCTATAAATAAATTCACTTTATTTATTGTGTATCTGGGAAAATTACAACTGTAGGAATCTGATCTAGCAGACGATCACTTTATCCCTTGGACTATGCGAAGAAGAAAAGCTCTCAAAATTTTGACAGTAGATAACTATGTATCTGTACAATGAATGAGAAAAAGAACTCTATTTATAGAGTCAAAAATAATAACTAAAAGGATAACTGTCTTCACAGCCTGTGCCTAGTTGAAAATCACGCAGGATTTAACATACGCAAGGTTGTGAGCAGTTACTGGACGTGGCCTATAACTGTTGGACACATGGCAATCATGCATGAGTCATGTGCAAGTTATAGGATACGCAGGCGAGAGATCAGTGGCATGGCTACCACGTACTCCAATTTGATGAAATCTACGCAGACTTGTTGAAGACAAAATCTACGCAGACTCAGGGCAGAAAGCTTCAAAATCTACGCAAACTTGGGGTAAGAAGCTTCAGGATCCACGCAGACTTGGGGCAAAAAGCTTCAAAATCCACGCTGACTTGAGGGAAGAAACTTCAGAATCCACGCAAACTCGAGACAGAAAGCTCAAAATATATGCAGACTTTGGGAAAGAACATAATCCACGCTCGATTGAGGCAGGACTGCCAGCTGTCTTTATTCGACGTGCTTCGACTGACACAAAATCTCTGACAGTGATTGCTTTTGTCAGTTGCATTAAATGACAAGAAGCTCTTTTGGTACGCCAACTTGATGAAGGCTGAGTCTTGCTGAAGAAGATTTCGAAAGTCACGCAATAGTCGACTGTGATCTCTCGAGTTCTGTGCATACGTGGCATACGAGAAGACATTCTTCGACTGTCGTGCTGTCAGTCATAATTACACTCTGACAAATGATGAGCTGTTTCCCAGCGTGACTTGTAAATATTGTCCTGATCAACTCAGCGTGACTTTTGGACTTGTTCTGATCAACTCGGCGTGACTGTTCATTTTTAAGGCCTACAAAACCCCCTTCAAAGTTTTTGAAAGTTGAAAAGACTTCAAAATTTTGAAATACTTTGAAATCGAGATGTTTAAAATAAATTTAGTCACGCTGAGATGACTTTAAAGAGATATTTATCCCTAAATGATTGGACTGTTGGGATTCTGTGCAGTTAAGATCCCGTATCAAGCTCCTAAATCAAGGCAAATCATGATGGGCCGTTTGGAATTCTTCATGAGCCTATAAATAAGCTATAGATTACTTCTTTCCTTCTTTACTTGCATTTGAAAGAGAGAACCTACAGAAGAGAACTTCATCTTCCCCGACGAACTTCTTCTTTCCCGACTTTTTCTTCTCCTTTCTCAGCCGAAATGGCTCCCAAGAAAGCTGATGCTCAGGCCAAGGGGAAAGCCCCTGCAACTTCTTCGCGTGCCACTACTGACAGACTTCCTCGACAGGAAGTCCCGCAAGCTCCTATGCATCGTAAGTGATGGAAGAACATGAACTGTTGAAGACGAGTTTGATGAAGATGAACTCCACATAGAATTTTTTAGGATCTTAAGATAATAAACTTCAGAAATATATCCCCCCCTTCTTAGGGCAAAGGATATTAATAAAGTATGCCCCCCTCTTTAGGGTCGGCCATACTTCACATCTTCGTGTTTACGAAGCACTGTGTTCCACGCAAAGGAGCATGACTCTCATGATTCTGCGTGACTTTTCACGTTGGCAGAAATGTCCATGTTGAAATAGTCACGCAGCTTTCAGGATGATGCTGCGTGATTTTTCACGTGTTGACAGAGATGTCAATATTGAATTATTCACGCAGACTTCTGAGAGTCATCTTCTGGATAGATTAGTCTTGATCTGTCAGCGTGTTTTTGTCATTTTCACTTAAATGTGATTCTGACAATGATGCGTGACTTTCATCTTAATATGTCTGGACTTTGCGTGAATTAATCATCCGCATGAATAAATCACTCAGCATGTCATGGTGGTATATCCATATAGAGTCTGCGTGACTTTTGAAATTTCTTTCAAATACTGTAATACACGCATAGACATAGATATATCTGACTTTGTCTTCTGTCATTTTTTGTAGTGAACATCCAAAGCGAAGAAGCAGAATATGAAGGGTGTTTGAGTTTCTTATTTAAGCATGATCTATCTCATGTACAATTCCCTCAATTTGATCTTCCTGAAGCAAGACTATCATTGTTGGCCAATCAAGATCATACCACTTTACTCTGCTTAATGAATGGACAACCCTTTCAGAGTCTGGATCTGGTATCCCACAAGAAACCAGCATTCTTGTTCAGAGATGCCATAGCACAGAAATCTCAGCCGAAGGGCATCAGAGAGAAGGTGTGCTTCTACTTCGAAGGGGATGTGAAACAACCCATGTACTGGCCAAAGGTTTCCAGAGGCTTATCAATCATGAGACTTATGCATGCCAGCTATCCAAGAAAGATGTCCTGGTATTTGACAGAATATCAGCAGGCGAAGGCAAGCCGTATTATTTACAGGAAGGAGGGATTTTTCAGTGGCCCGGAGGATCATGTATCAGTGTTTCGGGGTTTGAAGCCTGGATGCATACCACCTGAAGATTCATCCATATTGATGTCGTTCAGGATGCCCATTTTCATAAACGAATTCATGTCAAACAAGAATGCATTCTATCCAACCGATTCGACGCCTAGGATGAACGGCCTAATGAATCAGGAGAATGTGAGATGGAAGACTTTGGTCAACTGGGCTTTGGAGAATTTCGCGACTGAGCTGAAGAAGATTAATCTTTATGATGCCGTCGTCAATTCATCCTACGGCTTCAAGCCCAACCCCTTCCTATTCCTGGCTTTGGTTGAGAGATACAACCACAGGACGGGGACCTTTATGACTCCAAAAGGAGAGATGGGCTTCGCCCTTCATGAGATGGAATACATCTCACACCTGCCTTCAGGCTCGCTGCCGTATGAGGAATATGTTCCTACGACAGAAGAACTGAACTTTCTGTCAGAGAAGAACCCAGAGATGGTCCATCTATTCGAAGAGATGATGTGCCATTTTGGCACATGTACTCTATATTACAAGGGTTCCAAGGATGAAGCTGGCAACCACATTCAGAAGTGGATGTCCTACCATTTTATGAACCGTGAAAAGGATGATAAGAAAATAAGCAAGAAGAGATGGTACCAGATCACAATTTCAAACCTCTCTCTGAAGGTGAAATCATTTATCTGCTGGAGAAATATGATTGCAAGGATTTCACTATTACTGAAAACTGGTACCAGTTCAAAGCTGGAACCACTTTCAGCTCTTATGTTAGATAGAGTAGAAAGAGTCTGTCAAGGAACGGTCATCTGGCCGGATTCTTATCTCTGTGGTTGAGGAGATTCATCGTTCCTGGCTCCAGTTCCTTGGACAGGATACACAGAGGCGTTATCTTTGCAGCGGTGCGCCTTGTGTATGGTTACAAGCTAGACTTATTATCGACAATGACCTGTAGGCTGAATGCAGGTCTCCGGAATTTTGTCACAAATATGCTGTCTGCTCAGATGATGATGACTGAAGAATTCCCAAGGATAGAGATGCCCTTCACGTATCTTTATGGTTGGCTTCTCCTTCATCATAATGGTCTGATACCTCCAGGGGCAGGAGGAAGTAGCAGTCTTTTTCTGGAGAGGTACTCTGGAGAGACGTTCTGGAAGGTTCACACCCTCCCAGAATACAGAAATGTCTTGAATCGGGCATCACATTGGTCTATCCAATGTGTCCCTCCACCACAGGGCTATGAGAGCATGCCCTTACATATGATGGACGAAGATATGGGGAACAGGTTAGACGATGTAGCCTTTCAGTGGTTGCAGAGGATACGGCCTTCCCATCTAGTGTATCGTCATGAAGAAATGGCGTATCTGGAGCCATATTTACCAAATCGATTTGCTAGGCAATTCGGTTATGATCAACTTCACGTTGGGAACGCCACCTCTTGCTTATCTGCTCGTGGAGGGCTTGTCGACGGAGCTCAAGCTTGGAGATATTTTGCGGCTAGAGATACAAAAGTTGTATTCTTTATGCCTAATCCTTTATCTAGCTCGGGGCCAAAGATGTTTTATACATATGCTCGCTTTTATGTGTCGTCGAGCACTTTTAGGCCGAGTTTCAATCTGAAGACCTTTGTTGCAGAGGATGAATCGAAGAGGTCAAAGAAGAGGATTGTTATTCAACATTTCCCTCCGGAACCCGAAGATGAGACAACGGAGGTTGAACCTCTGTATGAATTGTTTCAGGAAGGAAATTTTCCTGATGAAGTTCTCCCCCCTATATTCGTATCTTTTTCTAAGAGGAAGAGAAGCGATGAATCTGAGACCATCTCCAAGAGGAGTACTAGGTCTCCAACATCTAAAAAAAGAAGAAAGGAGTCTCAGTGACTGCTACGTCATCTTTAGGCGGTATCTCAGTTGATGAGGACGATGCCGCTGATAAAGACGAAGAGACTGATGAAGACGACGCTCCTTTGATAAGGAGGTCGAGAGGCAAATATGTCAAGAAGTCTGTCAGCAAAATTAAGGGCAACAAACTCCTAGAAACAATCATGAGTGGAGGAGTTTTGCTAGAAATCAACGAAGCAGTCTCTACTGAGAAGACCGAGTCTGATGATGAACAGATTGAAGTAGAGTCTACTCAAGCTCAGGAAATAACTGCTCCGACCACAAGTGGAGTAGCTATTGAACCCTCGGAGACGAGGATGATCCTATTTGAGCATGGGACTGAGGGCGTCATTCATGTATTGTTTTATATTATCGAATGCTTTCTGACATTCATCATTCCAGACAAAAAAGACACCTTTCTTCATAAGTTTGTTGAATGGACTGCAGCGTCCTAATAAATTAGAGATAAATCTCCTGATATAAGCGATCCTTCCTTGAAATCCTCGTAGCTCTTTTAAGGTGCGTGGAGGACGCATCTCTTGGATGGCTTTGATCTTCTCGGGATCTACGTGTATACCTTTAGAGGTAATGATGAAGCCGAGAAATTTACCACTAGAGACGCCTAATAAGGACTTAGTAGGGTTCATCTTTAATTGATGCTTACGCATTAGATCAAATATAGTCTTCAAATCTTGGATATAATCCTCCTTTTGTCGACTTTTGACTGCAATATCATCAACGTAGTATTCGACTATTTTCCACAAATGTTCACGGAATATAGTGCTCATGGCTCGTTGATAAGTTGCTCCTGTATTCTTGAGACCGAACGACATAACTGTATAACAGTATGTACCAATCGGCGTTCTGAAAGAAGTGTGCTTCTCATCATCTGGAAACATTTTAATCTGATTGTACCCAGAATACCCGTCCATGAATAACATCCGTTCAAACCCACAGGTATAATCGATCATGACATCAGTAATTGGTAGAGGGAATTCGTCTTTAGGACATGCCTCATTAAGATCGCAGAAGTCTATGTAAACTCTGATCTTGCCGATCTTTTTAAGAACAGGAACTATATTAGCCACCAAATCGGGATGTTGTTCCTCTCTAATAAACCCAGAGGTCATGAGTTTATTGACTTCAGCTTCAATTGCATCCATAATATCTAGACGAAATCGTCGCTGTTGTTGTTTGACCGATTTAGCATTCGGTAAGATATTGAGCTTGTGAGTTGCGATTTGTGGATCGAGTTCTCGCATATCTTCATAACTCCAAGCGAAGACATCGATGTAGTCACGAATAAGTTTAATCATGTCTTGCTTATCAGTTTCTGAAAGACTTTCACTGATGAATATTGGTTTGGGAGATCCCTCTTCACCAACATCTATTTGAACAAGTTTGTCTTCAGTCGGAGGTTCTTTTTGCTCAAATCGGAACTCCTATTGATTATCTAACCTTTGGGCCCATTGTTCTGATTCATGTGAGATTTCAAACTCATCTTCGTCTTCGTCACTTTCTTCAGAACGGTCAATAGAGACCATGTTGGAAGACAAAATGTTGCAGTAGAAATCACCGATACTTGTATCGGAATCCCAAGAGGTAGTACTAGAAGAATCGGATCTCTTATCTTCGTCAGATTCGGGATCTTCATGAACAATATTGATAAAAGGAGTAGGAGCAATATAGCCCAATCCGTATTTTGTCCTTCCATATTTCAGAGGAGGAATCCGGACAGGCATTTTTCTTCCTTTTCCACTGTTGAGGCCAGTTCTGAAGTCATAGCCCATATTTTTAATGATGTCTTTAGATTGCTGACTATAACGACGTAGTTGTAATCTTCCAGTATCGTCATTCTTGTCATCATCTTCTAAATCAGAAGGACTTTGGGGCCCTTTATAAAAGAATATTGGAATGTCTCCTGGCTTTCTGCTGGGAACTAGAAAGTATGAAGATTGTACTGGTTCTAGGGATACATCTGTATGAACAGTCTGTACAACTCCTATGGTTATTGTGCTCAAGTCATCTAACAAATGTAAATAACTATGAACATAATTACACACATCAACGTACTGCAAAGATGAAGACTTTTCATTAAATGTAAAAGCAACAATATTTACATTGGGAGAAGGCTGAGCCTTAGAGATCTTAGCCAAGTCAATGACTAAAGGGGAAGAAGAAGAACGAGAAGAAGCTTTGTTTCGATTAAGATCGATAAAAAATAGCTCAGAAGAGGTGAGCTCCCTTGAAGCTTGAGATGGAAGAGTAATCCGCCCTCCAACTGGAATTAGCAGAGTATCATGTTTCACATGCGAAGATGCAGGAACTGCAGTACGCCCACTGACAGGAATGGTCAGTGTATCTTGAGTAGACGACTGAGGTAACGGAGAGATTCGTCCACTCACCGAAATAATGAAAGAACCTTCTCCGGAGGATTTGGGAGATTGTTGCTGAGTAGTTCGACCTTTAACAGGGATTATTAAAGTCTCACTTTGTGAATCCTCTTTCTCCATAGCTTGTATCACCCTTGTATACTCTTCTTTGTACATCCGAGAATCACTAAAATAGGCTTCAACCCCATAGAAGGGATTTATATCAGCAACTTCTTTTTGTACTCTTCCATTGCTATCAATGTATTTAAAACACTGATGAAGAGTAGAAGGCACCACATTATTTTCATGAAGAAAGGGCCTCCCAAGAAGAAGATTGTAGGATCCCACAATCTCGATCACATAGAAAGTGACTTTGGATCTGAAATCACCTATTTGAAGCTTCAGATGAATCTTTCCCAAAGGCTCGCTCCTGCTTTGATTGAATCCCAGGATAGTAGTAACTGTCTTGGAAAGCTTGTGAAGAGGGATTTTTAGTTCATCCAACAGACTCTTTGGCATTATGCTTATAGCAGACCCTGGATCAATGAGGATACGATCTATCTTCATTGTATCGATATAACCGGTGTAGTAGAGAGGCCGATCATGTCGATTATCCTCCAGTAGCATGTCGTCTTGTATAAAGGTGATATTTGGGATAATCTCCAGTACACTGTTGCAATGTAAGCAAGTGGCAGGTTCTGCATCTGGCTTCTTTAACTGTGCAAGACAAGAGTCTGCCTGAAGAAGTGCTTCACTTAACGTCTCTCGAGTCTCTTTGGAAAGACGTAGAAGTTCAAAGAGGGACATTCTAGCTGGAGTATTAGCAAGTTGAGCTAAAATGTCAAAGTTATTGGCTTATCAAACCGAGCCTGTTGTTTTCCTTTCTCAAGAGCCGTAGGCTTGGAAGAAACAGGTTCAACTGGGGTAGTTGAAGGAACAGGTACGGTGGATGATTCTTCTTCAGGAGGAACATTAGAAGCGTCTTTATCAGCAGGAGGGGTATCAGGAGTATCCTCAGGATCTTTGGAATAATCCTTTAGATAAGGTTTCCCTGTTCTAGTAGCACCAGCAAGTGCTTCTTCTTTGTCTTTTGGCTCTATGTCAGAGATAGATCCAAGAGAAGTCATATGATTTCTCCTGTTTCCAAAGTGATTGGCACTAATTCTTCAGACTGTGGAGGAGGAATATTCACTATTTCAAGAGTTGCCTTGGGAATAGGAACGATCCCACTTTCAAGGAGCTGAGGAGAGAAATCTCTGAATTGCATAGAGACGACGTTGGAGGTGACAGTCTTCTCTTTCGGAGTAAGAGAAATAGCTCCAGATTTAATCATTTCTTGGATCTTTCCTTTCAGTACATAACATGTACGAATTGTGTGACCCAACATTCGTGGTATGGACAGTATTCGAGATGATCTGTCTTACCAGCTTCATCAGGTTTCTTGATTTCAGGTAATTGTATTTTATTACCTTTCAGCAGACATTCAAAGATACCAAGGACATCGTCATCATCGAAAGAGTATTCTTCCTTGGGGCGAGGTGCTCTTGTTTGTTGGGTTGTAGAAGTAGGAGAAGTTTGCACATTTGATGCATCTTTGCTCTGAAGGTTAACTTCAAGAGTTTCTTTTCCCTTGCGAGCATTGTTTTTAGCATTATTGTTAGCACCTTGACCTGTTTCTTTGGGAGTCATCTGCACTCCTAAACCTTTGAAGGTTTGAGCACTAATTTCTGCGGCCTTAGCACTAACTATGAAAGAAGGCCAGTCTTGAAATTGGGTGGATCCTGTCCACATGCTGATAATTGGCAACAAGTTTGATTTGCATGTGTCGATGGTGACAGCATCAGGAGTTCCAAGAGGCATCTTCAGAGCTTCTCTTCGAAATCGTTCAATGAAATCTTCTGTAGTTTCATTATTTTTCTGCTTGATTCTAATAAGAGCAGACATAGTCATGTCATTGAGCCCTTCATAGAACCTTTCAAGAAACATCTGTTTGAAATCGGCAAATGAGGTAATGCACCCATCTGGGAGACTTCTATACCATTCATAAGCTGTTCCCTTGAGACATCCAACAAACACCCGAGTAAGGAGGGCGTCGCTTGGTTACAATTGATCAGTCATCACTTCAAAGTGATTAATAAACTGACTTGGAGAAGTGGTTCCATCATAGAATGAGATAGTAGGAGGCTTGTATTTAGAAGGATACGATACTTGCTTCCATTCTATCGGATAAGGTTGCTTGATGCCTAACCTTTGTAAACCATCCTTTTGTTTGAATGCTTCGAATTGAGTTTTGAGATTCTTCAATTCTTCATTAACAACTCCGAAAGATTGTGGAGTTGTAGCTTGTAGAGAATAGTTGGGAGGAGGAACAGCGTTATAAGCACTACCCCCAGCTCCAGAGAGACTAGGATTTGGTTGAGCTGGTCCAGGAGTATTGGATTGTATTGCTGGAAGAACTTGTACTGGACTTATAACAGTGTCAATTGGTATGGCATCTGGTACAGTCTGTCGATTTTGCATCTGAGTTGCCATGAGTTCATACATCGACTTTATAGTATCAGCCATAGACTTCATTTGCTGTTCCAAAGAAGCAATCCTTTGTTCTTGAGGAGTCAAGGAAGAAGAAGGTTCATCAGTATTCCCATCAACCATATAAGTCGTGACTGTACGAGGGATTATTGATGAACTGGTGGATGTTGTTTGTTCTGAATCATTGCTTTTGTGCATCAAAGTCAATTATAGGAGAACTACCCCCAGTAGGAAGAGGTGGGAAGTTAGATTCTCCAAGGAATTCAGAATCATCTTCAGAAATCAAAGTTCTCTGAATAGAGGCCAGGACTCTTGCTCTTGTGCCTCTATATACTCCATCTGGACTATCATCTCTACCCCCAGTATTCCGAGAGGTCATGTTGACTGAAGCAAACAAAGGCTTATCTTCATCAGGTATAGGTTCACACTGAATCCGATTGAAGACAGATTATCGTTTTGTTTGACATCTGTATTGCATTGTGACTCTCGGCTGGAAATCACATTCATGATCTATTATCATAGAATTATTCCTTCTCTTCTGTTGAAGGTATTTCCGTAGATCTATCTGTGACGACCGAGGTACATCAGAGAACACTCTTTGTGTATTTTTAGGAATATATTTTCGGTTCTTGGGTATTGATGGCTCTTGATTATATAGGGAGTGATTAATATGAGCCACATAATTTCTAGCATACTCTGCATCCGGATCTTTTATCTTCATTTCCGATTAATGTGGTTTCTTAACACCAGAAGTACTTCCCAAACGGATTTGATTAAGTTTTGTTCTTAGATCAGTTGGAGGTAACACATTGGTTTTGGAAACTTAGAGTTTTCCTTCCATTGATCTAGATATTTGCAGAGAAGGAAGAGTTGAACCACCCCCTTGATTAGGAGTTGGTAACAGACCTTTTCTAGACAAATTCTGTGCCCAATTCGAAGAAGTCGTAGAAGAAGACATTAAAGAATGTTTCTTCTTAGACTTATTCAAGTTTTGAGACATAGAATGTCCAGAAGGAAGAGTAGTCAAAAGACTATCTCCTTTTCTTTGACTAACAAAATTGTCAGTCAAAGCTGTTCCTGAAGTAAAAACTACAGGAACAGAAGAAACAACTAAAGAGTCATCTCTTTTCGAAGGGACTTTGTGTGGAAGACCACCCCCAGTTCTAGTAGAACTTGGCAAAGAAGAAGAGATAGCTAAAGAACTATTCTTCTTAGATGAAATACACGCTGAAACAGACTTGGTTAAATAACTAGTACTGTTAGCGTGATTGTTGATTTTAGAATTATATGCTGGAACAGATTTGACTAAAGAGCCAGTACTGTCAGCGTGATTTTTGATTTTGGAAATACACGCTGGAACAGATTTGGTTAAAGAACCAGTACTGTCAGCGTGATTTTTGAATGAGAGATTGCACACTGGAACAGATTTGGCTAAGGAGCCCGTACTGTCAGCGTAACTTTTGGGATTGAATTTGCATGCTGGAACAGATTTGGCTAAGGAGCCAGTACTATCAGCGTGACCTTTGATTACTGTCATCTTCGAGCGCACAAGAGTGTGCGTGCTTGCAGTCGAGTCCTTGCCAGTGTTAGGAGTAGACACTGTGGCAGAGACTTCACCATTGGCTGCCAACTGATTCTTAGGGACATAGACAGAGTGTCCCTTCGGCTTGGCAGTGGTGATGGAGGCTGAAGTAGGCTTGCCACTCTTAGCCCGCTGTATTTTTTTATAGGCAAGTTGATCGAATTGGATCGTCATCACCATCTTCGTCGAGCCGATTGACGAAGTATTGCATTGAGTTGTTGCCATCTCAGAAGAGGAGATGGTTTTCCCCAGCAGAGTCGCCAATTTGTTTTCCATAAATAAATTTACTTTATTTATTGTGTATCTGGGAAAATTACAACTGTAGAAATCTGATCTAGCAGACGATCACTTTATCCCTTGGACTATGCGAAGAAGAAAAGCTCTCAAAATTTTGACAGTAGATAACTATGTATCTGTATAATAAATGAGAAAAAGAACTCTATTTATAGAGTCAAAAATAATAACTGAAAGGATAACTGTCTTCACAGCCTGTGCCTAGTTGAAAATCATGCAGGATTTAGCATACGCAAGGTTGTGAGCAGTTACTGGATGTGGCCTGTAACTGTTGGACACATGGAAATCATGCATGAGTCGTGTGCAAGTTGCAGGACATGCAGGCGAGAGATCAGTGGCATGGCTGCCACGTACTCCAATTTAATGAAATCTACGCAGACTTGTTTAAGACAAAATCCACGCAGACTCGGGGCAGAAAGCTTCAAAATCCACGCAAACTTGGGGTAAGAAGCTTTACGATCCACGCAGACTTAGGGCAAAAAGCTTCAAAATCCACGCTGACTTGAGGGAAGAAACTTCAGAATCCACGCAAACTCGAGACAGAAAGCTCAAAATATACGCAGACTTTGGGAAAGAACATAATCCACGCTCGATTGAGGCAGGACTGCCAGCTGTCTTGATTCGACGTGCTTCGACTGACACAAAATCTCTGACAGTGATTGCTTTTGTCAGTTGCATTAAATGACAAGAAGCTCTTTTGGTACGCCAACTTGATGAAGGCTGAGTCTTGCTGAAGAAGATTTCGAAAGTCACGCAATAGTCGACTGTGATCTCTCGAGTTCTGTGCATACGTGGCATACGAGAGGACATTCTTCGACTGTCGTGCTGTCAGTCATAATTACACTCTGACAAATGATGAGCTGTTTCCCAGCGTGACTTGTAAATATTGTCCTGATCAACTCAGCGTGACTTTTGGACTTGTTCTGATCAACTCGGCGTGACTGTTCATTTTTAAGGCCTACAATCCCCTACCAAGGATAGATGATTTATTCGATCAACTCAGAGAATTGGCGGTATTCTCAAAGATTGACTTGCGGTCAGGGTATCATCAGATCAGAGTCAGAGAGCAAGACATCTCAAAGACAGCATTTAGATCTAGATATGGACATTGGGAGTTCCTTGTTATGCCATTTGGAGCGACCAATGCACCAGTCGTATTCATGGACCTCATGAATCGTATCTTCATGCCCTATTTGGACCAATTCGTGATAGTGTTTATAGACGACATCTTAGTCTATAGCAAGAATAAGGTAGAACATGAGCAGCATCTTCGTGTAGTTCTTCAGATTCTCAGAGAGCACCAGTTGTACGCGAAGTTCAGTAAGTGCAAATTTTGGCTGGATCGTATTTCGTACTTAGGTCATATCATCACCAGAGGTAGAGTGGAAGTGGACCCCCAGAAGTTAGTGGCTATAGAGACATGGCCAGTATCCAGTACCGTTGCAGAAGTATGGAGTTTCCTAGGATTGGCCGGCTATTACCGGCGGTTTGTATCAGATTTTGCTCGAATTTCAGCACCATTGACGTAGTTGACCCGCAAGGATGTACAGTTTGCTTGGACAACAGAGTGTCAGAGTTTATTTGAGAAGTTGAAGCAAGGATTGATGACGGCCCCCATTCTCACGCTTCTAGATGGGACCGGAGGATTTTTAGTTTATTGTGATACTTCCGACAGAGGATTGGGATGCGTCTTGATACAACATGGTAAGGTAGTACCTTATGCGTCACGTCAGCTTCATGATCATGAGGGGAGTTATCCAACCCATGACTTGGAGCTAGCAGCGGTGGTTTTCGCACTCAAGTTGTGGAGGCATTATTTGTATAAAAATCGGGTGGAGATTTTCACCGACCACAAGAGTCTTAAGTATGTGTTTACCCCGAAGGACCTTAACATGCGTCAGATAAAAAGTCTAGAGCTACTTGTGGATTACGACATCAACCTGCAGTATCATCCCGGGAAGGCCAATGTTGTTGCAGATGTATTGAGCAGAAGAGCCAGAGTTTATTTTTTAACAGCACAGCCGGAGTTGTTAGCAAATCTTCAGAAGATAGGTATTGAAGTTGTTCTTCCTACCAATGTGGCATTGATGGCCAGTATACAAGTCCAGTCCAGTATAGTTGAGAGGATTAAGTTAGCTCAATCAACGAATTATAAGCCTCAGCGGCTTAGGGCAGAATGTGTAGCAGGACGGAGAGCAGAGTTATGTATTCATGAGGATGGTACACTTCGATATGGAAGGCGTCTTTGTGTACCTAGTGGTGACATCAGACAAAAGATCATGGCAGAAGCTTACAGTTCACAGTATTCAATTCATCATGGCGGCACGAAGATGTATCGTGATATCCGTCAGCATTTCTGGTAGAATGGCATGAAGAGGGAGATAGCCTAGTTTGTCTCTCGTTGTTTAGTTTGCCAACCAATTAAGGCTGAACATTAGAGACCAGCTGGACTTTTTCAACCTTTACCAATCCTAAAATGGAAATATGAGCACATTACCATAGATTTTGTAACTGGATTACCTAAATCCCCAGCTGGAAGAGATGCTATCTGGGTTATAGTTGACAAACCCACCAAGGTAGCTCATTTTCTCCCATTCAGGATTGGTCAGTCGACGGATCAACTTGCAGAGATGTACCTCAGGCAGATAGTCAGATTGCATGGAGTACCAGTCAGTATCGTGTCCGGCAGAGATTCAAGATCTAATGTAAATTATTCTTTTGAGGCATTTAGCCGCCGAGCAAGTGTTATATCTCCGCCGAGCAAGTGCAAGTCAGTTTGCATGGAGTGCCAGTCAGATGGTGAACACTAGAGCAACCCTGGCAACGAACGGGTTTATTTTGCTCTCTACTCTATTGTAAATTATTCTTTGGAGGCGTTTAGCCGCCGAACAAGTGTTAGCTCGTTTTGAATTTATATTCCTGTCTGCCTAAGGGCTGTAACATGATTGACGAATCCTAGGGTTGATCATGTATGACTTTAACTCTTGCTAGTCTTCGCATTTTGTATGACTAGCTTCATGATCGTCTGAATATATAATGTATAGGACGTCTTACCTTGTATGTCAGATGATCTACCATCTTGTTACATTTACTTTCTTGCTTGAGATTAAGACACTAGGCTTGTACTTGACCATAAGAGATTAATGTCTTATAGTTAAACCCTCATGCCTCTAGACAGCCGTGACCATATTGCGAGGTGGGATTCACTTCAACATACGTAGCTGGCTGTGTCTGTCCCCGTTCTTCAGTATTCTGGTTCTGGGGTGTGACACATAGACTAAGATGTCGTCTATAAATACTATCATGAACTGGTCCAAATAGTGCATGAAGATACGATTCATGAGATCCATAAATACCGCTGGCACATTGGTCGCTCCGAATGGCATAACGAAAAACTTCCAATCTCCATACCTCGATATGAATGTTGTCTTCAGGATGTCTTGCTCTATGACTCTGATCTGATGGTACCCTGACCGCAAGTCAATCTTCGAAAATACTGCTGCCCCACTGAATTGATCAAATAAATCACCTATCCTTGGTAGGGGATATCTGCTTTTAATTGTTACAGAATTCAAGATACGATAATCAACACATAATCTTGACGTACCATCCTTTTTTTTTCATAAGAAGCATCGGGGCTCCCCAAGGTGATCTACTAGCACGAATGAATTCCTTGGTTCCGAGTTCTTCAATTATCTTGTACAGGATCTCCAACTCTGATGGTGCCATTCTGTAGACTTTCTCTGACACTGGTGCCGTTCCCGGAATCAAATAAATGGTGAACTCTATTTCTCTCTCTGGCGGCATGCCTGGAAGCTCTTCGGGAAATACATCAGGGAACTCTTCTACTATTCTGAGAAATTGAACTGCTTCTACTACTGCCATCCGCAATACTGGTGGAGAAGGTTTTACTTCGCCTCTAGAAAATGAAAACTCTGGTTCGCCAGGAATACCAAAAATAATCCTGCCAATACGGAAGTCTATTCTTGCGTATTGATCCTTCAACCGATCCATTCCTAGGACCACATCATAGTCAGGCATCGAAAATTCTATCAATCCAGCGGGAAACTCTCTACCGCTAACTATAATTCGACATGAGGAATAGACTCTATCTACCCCCACAAGACCATTAACAATAAGTATATTGAGCCTTACTAATAATGACTCGGGCTCCAGTCATATCCGTGTTGCGAATCATGTAAACATAAATGAATGCGATGCACCCGAATCAAATAATATTGATGCTGGAAAAGAGTTGACAAGAATGGTACCTGCCACCACCTCACCTGATGCCAATTCTTCTTCTACCGTCAGAGCCATAGCCTGACATTATCCTCTTAGTGCTGGTCCCCTCTTTTGGAAACCTATCTGCATATTTTGTACCTGAGCTTGAGCATACTGCTGCGGCCTTTGATGGAAGGCTTATGTCTGAGGCGACAATGGCCTCGGAGGCTGGTACTGCTGCTATACTGGTGCTGGTGCCCCAACCGATGGACTAGTTAGGTTTGATGATGATGAACTGGCTCTATTCGGACATGACCCTATCTTGTGGTCCAGTGCCCCACAAGCCAAGCACAATCCCTGTGCTCTACGACACTCTGAAACCACTTGTCCTGGCTTCCCACAATGAGTGCAGCCCATTACGGAAGACTGCTTGTGCTTCTGTTGCTGAGGGTACGTCAGTGTCGAGTGTTGAACCGGCAAAAGTATGGTCGCCCTCCGAAGAGCTCCAATTGTTAAAGCCCTAGCTGCCGAGGCTGGTGTTGAGGACTGGAACATCTGTCCATGGGACATCTTTCGTCCTCTAGCCCGATCGACAATCCTTTGTGAAGTATATTCATGCCTTTTTGCTGCTCGCAAAATGGCATCAAAGGTATGGTGCTCAAACTGCTCCACGGCTAGAATAATCTTTAGGTGGAGTCCTTGCGGGAAGCATTGTGCTCGGCCCAATTCGGTTGCCACCAAGTTAGGAGCAAACCCACTAAGTCTTAAAAATTTGGCCACATAGCCATCGACCGTCCTTTCTATCTGCTTAAGATTGGTGAATCTCGTCTGCAGATCATAGCGAGCTACTGCGTCAAAATACTTCGTCTGGAACTTGTCGCTGAATACCGCCTATAAGCCAGGCGTCGCCAAACCTACTGCTAGCATCGCCCACTAGGTGCGGGCTAAGTCCAATAATTTTAGGCGCACAACGGCCACCTTCTCATCCTCAGGAATTCTAGCTACTTCTAGGATAACCTCTGTGTCCTGATGTAATACCCCAGTCCCAAAATATGTAGGACTAGAAACGTAGATATGCCAGCTGCATACATACGAAGTATACTCCAATATATGGACAGCTCGTATGTATATATAAGCTGTAAAATGCCGTAAACCAAGAGTAATCTAATTTCATCCACAAAATGAAAGAAAAAAAGATATCATATAATCAACTTTGAAATTTTTTTGTACAATATGTTGGGCGGAGACAAATCCACTACCAACAAGTATGGAAAATGAAATGAGTTTGGCGAGCGAAGCGAAGACGATCCAAGTGCAATCATCCTCAAAGAAATAGAGATGATCACGGTTAGAGCTAGAACACCTGTGAAAGACAAGAGCACACACCTCGAGAGATCACCAGGTCCTCAGAGGGACGTAACAAGATACACAATATCATGCCATATAAACTGAATATAACTAAGTAAGATCAGATCATAAAATATTCCAGTACCTCACCATTTGGATTAGCGTACCATCCCCCCAACCAAACAAGGACAGGAGATGGCACACTAACCCACGATGAAATATCTTTCCAAGTCACGAATCCAATATAGTATCCGGACCCCAACAAGGTTCAATACCTTCTCATTGGAGTAGTAAGCCACACCTACAACCAAACAAGGACAAAAGGTGGCGAACTAATCTGCGATAAGTTATTATTCTAAGCCACGGTCAGATACAAGTACCCAAACCAAGAGTACTCATATCTAACGGACCAAGAGTACCCATACCTAACGGATAAGGGTGCCTAACCAATCTATGTGAATACATTTTTAAAAACACCCTCAAATGCATGGGCACTGGCTAAAATAGGATCGGCATGGTCCCCCCTTGGGGTACCAGAGGCCCAATCAGTAAGAGCATGACGTTCCACAAAACGTCAGTGGCCGTCCGTATCCATGGGTAATCTCACCCGCGTCTCCGGCGGAGCTCACGGGGTACAAAAGGTAAAGTGTATAGTAGCCCATACGCTAAGGAAATGTCCTCCCCGCCCCATGCCTATATGTTGCCTCTGCAACACATATAACCTCTATAAACCACTAAGTCAAACTAAGCATGCAACCACTATTAGCGGTTATTTCTATCGCATAGCTTATACGTACCGGTGGCCAGCCAGTCACGCATTTTCGAGTTCTATATGCGACTCTCAACTCCGTGGTACAAATATGTCAAGGCCTATGAATGCAACACAACAAGGATGGTCCCTTAAATCTAAGGTTAATATGTATAAAATAATAAGTGCGGAAAATAGAACTACACAGTAAAATCTATCTACTTATAACTGTGCAACGCAGTTTATTTTGCAGAAAAATAAATAATGAATAAATGAATGAATATGAGCTAAAGTAGAAATAAACAGATAATGGCAAGGTATCTTGCCTGGTAGTGTCGTCTGGTGTGGTTCGATGATCAAGGTAGCACGAAATTTGATTTAAGTATAATAATTACGCAAGATGGCCTCCGATGATGGCACAGACTGTTCCATCGTATTCCGAATGGTCAAGTTAGCTAGGTTCGATAGGATGAGGTATAGATTTGGTGAGGGAATAGGAAAACTAGGATTAATCACGGATAGAAAGATAATCGAAGAAAACCGGATAAATAATAACGTATATATATAATTTTAGAAAACTGTTTGTAATATTTGAAAATATATTTTGTTACCAAAAAAATACCTTTAGATCAGATACATTATTTGGAAACTACTTAAAATAATTTTTGGAAAATACTTGAAAATACGGAGAAATTATTTTAGGTTTAAAACTATATTGGAAATATGGCTAGGATTACTATAATAATATTTATAGGCCAAAAACTACATTTTTAAATAAATAAACATAATATACGAATATCTTTGGGCTTTTGGCTTTAAATCTATTTTTGAAATTCTATGTAGTGTTGAGCACAAAACTATACTTTTGCTTCAAAATATTTTTTGGGAAAATATACAAAAATAATACTAATAGTTTTAATAATAATAATAATTTTAATACTCAGTATAAATATGTACATATATTCATGATATTAATAATAACCATAATTATTACATATATATAGAATACTCTGAATAATAATAGCAACACAACAATCAAAGCATTTGTTGCTTGTGCTGCTGCTTTTCGTGGGAATTAGGAAGCTTAAGAAGGAAGAAGCAAGAAAGGGAGGAAAGAGAAAGGCGGGATTTGGGGAAAAATTCAAGAGCGGAAGAGAAGAGGGAGGAAGAGGAGAAGGAAGAGGGAAGGACGAGAAGAGGAGCGGAGGCAGTCAGTGGCTCAGTCGGGAACGAGGAAATAGGAGACGAAGAGCGGAGCTTACGGGTGGCTGCCTAGCGCGGTGGAGCGCGCAGCTGGCCCACAACGGCCGGCGATTCAGTAGTGCTAGGGCGTGGGAAAGGAGGAGAGAAGCGGCAGTACTCGGCTGCAGGCGAGGCGATGCTCGCGCGCGTGGGCAGCAGATCGTCGGTGTTGCAGAGCTCGATCGGCGCAAGGAGTGAGGAGAGGATGGGGCGCATGGTTAGATCTGGGAGATGGCCGTGCCGGCGGCAACTATTGGCCGAAGAAAAAGAGGTTCAGCAGAGGGGCATGGTGGTGGGCCACGGCAGAGATCACCGCGGCGGTGGTCGGGAAGTCATGGCCGAGGCACAAGGAGGCAGCGGCCCCTGTGCTCGGAAATAAGCGATATCGGGGCGAGGTCGGCTGATCGCGGCGCTCCGGTACAGTGGCAGAAGGTAAGTGGCGGAGATGGTGGTGTTTTATTTGGGGGATTTGGTTGTGCTGGTTCGGGGAACGACAGCCTGGCGGAGTCCGGCCGCTGGCGACGGGGTGAGATGGTGGCAGCGGTGGTGCTGGTGTTATTTGTGCTGGTATTAGGTTTGCGGGTTGCCGTATTGGTCAGGCTGTGGTGGTGGTTATCCAGGAGGGGTGGTGTCGGGGCCGGGTTGCGGATACGATGGTGGAAGAAGGAGGAGAGGGGTGAGCGTGGTGGTTCGGACAGAAGGGAAGGGTTCGGTGGTGGTGGTCGTGATTGGGTTTGGACGAGGCCGGGGTGATGGGGCTAACGGCGGTGGACATATAGGTGGCTGGAGATGACAGCGGGTGCGGGAGGTCTTGGTGGCACCGTGGTGGTGAGGCCAGTGGTGGAAGGCTGTGTCGGGAACACTGGTGGTGAGCGGGGGAAGGGGTTGCGGTGGATGGCCGGGGGACGTCTGAGTTTAGAGTCAGGGATAGGGACATGTTATCTGCCGTGTCGGAGCTGTAGACACGTAGGAGATATGACGTGTATATGTAATTGTGGAATAAGAATTTGGATGGGGGAACATGGACACGATGCACGTGGGTGGGGAAATATTTGTGGAGGAAATTTTGGTTATGAGAAAAAAGAACACGGAGCCTCTCCTTATATAGGAGGTGGACTCCTAGATTGATAATGATTAGGAATGTTTTTTTAAAACCCTTTTAGATATGTCACATATTAATTTAAATCAATACAAATAAATCTAAATTCAAATTCAATCCAAATTTAAATATAGATAAATCTACCTTTACATTAAATCTATATAAACTAAAATTCATAAATTCAAATTTGTAAATCATCATAATTAATTTAAACAATAATCAAACTATTTTAAAATATCTTTTACAAATACTAAAATAATAACATTAATTAAATTTTGAAAGTAAATATTAAATATTTGTATAACCTTTTTCAAGTAAATAAAATAATTACAATTGGTTTTGAAAAGTAATATATACATGAATCTAATTTCATGTTCTTCGCATACGAAAATATTTATATAAATACTATTTTTGAAATTAATAACCCTATTTGTATAATAAGTAAAATAACTTTTATAAGAAAATAAGACTTATATTTTGGCAAGGATTTGCTATGATACTAAGCAAAACAAAATTTACTTCCATATAAGTATTCCGAACAAAAATATTTATTCGTTATAATTAGTAACAATTAATAGTAAAATTAATTTAGAAAATATTTCGTATCACGCATTCGTACAATACCAATAAATAAAAACAAGTGCCAAAATAAATTTTAAAAAAATCCTAGTGAAAATTTAGGGGATTTACATCCTACCCAACTTACAAGAATTTCGTCCTCGAAATTAAAAATAAGTAAGGGGGTTGAGAAGGTACAAGGGTATATCGATATGGAGACACGATCAAATCATTGGACGAGGCAAGAAAACGACGTTTAACACAAACATGCATTAGAAAGTTGTGATTTAGATAAATACAAAAATAATTCGCGAATATGGTAATGGATGAGGGTCGCTAGTTAACACAAGAAGAGAAAAAGGTTAGGAGTCAAAAGTGGAGGTAAAATAATTAGAGACTTTGGAGAAGATTGTATGTTAGACGTCTTGGTTGAGGGTACGAATAAGAGGACGATTGTTATCATTCATGGGATTAGAAGGTCACGATAGTAGGTCGAGGAAAGGACGAGTAGTTAAGACAAAGATATAGTCACATTGAGTGGTAATGGTCATAAGTGATAGGTCAGCTAGAGGGAAATTTAAGTACAAGCGCCTTCGTCCTTCTAAAATAGGTGAAGGGCGGAGGCAATATGGAGTTTGAAGAAGATGACATTGAATACGATTACGTGGTTCAAAGGCGACGGAATAATTCAAAAGAGAATTGTCAAGGCTGTCGCGGATGAGACTCTAAAGGCAAATTTAACTATGTCTCCATCCACGTAGAACAAAATGTAAACCAAAGTGAACTCGGTTGATCAGACCATCATGCATCGGTTCTGACTAGACAATATATTAGTGAGCGCGCGCTCAATAGCATGTGTCTTGAACAAGTTTGATAACGGTTAAACTTGCAAAACTAGGCTATAGTAGCAACATTTAGTCAAGATGGTAAAAACATAGGCACGTGAGATTAAGATTGAAGGAAAGTAGAATTTGTTCAAACTCCTTAAGAATCCAAGTCATGTCCTGTGTTGGTGCCTACACAGTCGTCCTACGGTTTACTTGTTTAAGGCTTGGTTAAGTCCATAAGGAAGGTTAGGTCGTAAAGCATTCTACCCAACTTACAAGAGTTAAACTAATGGTGTTTTGGGACAAATAAAACATGTCTATCTAGTAGGGGTCACCTTCCTAACCTCTAGCAAGCACGAAGGGAAGGACGCGAATCACGATAGAAAGGATCAAAGAAGATGCAAATCAAGGAGTCAAGCAAGAGTTCAAAAATAGAATCGAGGATGGGGTCAAGTATGTGGATGAGATCCTAGACTCTAATCCTATACGCAGGCTTGCATGGTACGGTAAAGTGACTAAACAATTTATCTTGACCTGTATGGGCCACCATAAAAATGTGTAACGCCCCATTCCCAAAATACGTAGGACTAGGAACGTAGACATGTCAGCTGCATATATACGAAGTATAACCCAATATATGAACACCTCGTATGTATATATAAGCTGTGAAATGCAGTAAACCAAGAGTAATCTAATCTCATCCCTAAATGAAAGAATAAAAGATATCATATAATCAACTTTGAAATATTTTTGTATAATATGTTGTGCAGAGACAAATCTACTACCAACAAGTATAGAAAATAAAATGATTTTGGCGAGCGCAGCGAAGATGATCCAAGTGCAATTATCCTAAAAAAATAGAGATGATCACGGCTAGAGCAAGAACCCCTGCGAAAGACAAGAGCACACACCTGGAGAGATCACCAGGTCCTCAGAGGGACGTAACAAGATACACAATATCATGCCATATAAACTGAATATAACTTCTTAATAATAATAAGTAAGATCGGATCATAACATGGTCCAATACCTCACCATTTAGATTAGCGTACCATCCCCCCAACCAAACAAGGATATGAGATGACACACTAGCCCACGGTGAAATATCTTTCCATGTCACGAATCCAATATGGTATTTGGACCCCAACAAGGTTCAATACCTTCTCATCGGAGTAGTAAGCCATACCTACAACCAAACAAGGACAAGAGGTGGCGAACTAATCCGCGACAAGTTATTGTTCCAAGCCACGGTCAGATACAAGTATCCAAACCAAGAGTACTCAAATCTAACGGATAAGGGTGCCTAACCAATCTAAATGAATGCATTTTTAAGAACACCATCCAACGCATGGGCCCTGGCTAATATAGGATCGGTATGGTCCCCCTTTGGGGCACCAGAGGCCCAATCAGTAAGAGCATGACGTTCCACAGAACGTCAGTGGCCATCAGTATCCATGGGTAATATCACCCGCGTCTCCGGCAGAGCTCACGGGTTATAAAAGGTAAAGTGTATAGTAGCCCATATGCTAAGAAAATATCCTTCCCGCCCCATGACTATATGCTGCCTCCTCAACACATATAACCTCTATTAACCGTTAAGTCAAACTAAGCATGCAACCACTATTAGCGATTAATCCTATCGTACGGCTTATACGTACCGGTGGCCAGCCAAACATGCATGTCCAAGTTCTATATGCGACTCTCAACTCCGTGGTACAAATGTGTCAAGGCCTATGAAATACAACACAACAAGGGTGGTCCCTTAAATCTAAGGTTAATATGTATAAAATAATAAGTGCAAAAAATAAAACTACACAGTAAAATCTATCTACTTATAACAGTGTAGTGCAGTTTATTTTGCAAAAAAATAAATAATGAATAAATCCATGAATATGAGCTAAAGTAGAAATAAACAGCTAATGGCAAGGTATCTTGCCTGGTAGTGACGCCTGGTGTGGTGCGATGATCAAGGTAGCACAAAATTTGATTTCAATATAATAATTACGCAAGACGGCCTCCGATGACGGCATAGACTGTTCCATCGGGTCCCAAATGATCAAGTTAGCTAGGGTCGATAGAATGAGGTATAGATTTGTTGAGGGAATAGAAAAACTAGGATTAATCACGGAGAGAAAGATAATCGAAGAAATCCGAATAAATAATAGCGTATATAATTTTAGAAAACTATTTGTAATATTTGAAAATATATTTTATTACCAAAAAAATACTTTTAGATAAGATACATTATTGAAAACTACTTAAAATAATTTTTAGAAAATACTTGAAAATACGGAGAAATTATCTTATGTTTAAAACTATATTTGAAATATGGCTAGGATTACTATAATAATATTTACAGGCCAAAAACTACATTTTTAAATAAATAAACGTAATATACGAATATCTTAGGACTTTTGGCTTTAAAACTATATTTGAAATTCTATGTAGAGTTAAGCACAAAACTATACTTTTGCTTCAAAATATTTTCTGGGAAAATATACAAAATAATACTAATAGTTTTAATAATAATAATTGTAATACTCACTATATATATGTACATATATTCATGATATTAATAATAACCATAACTATTACATGTATATGGAATACTCTGAATAATAATAGCAACACAACAATCAAAGCATTTGTTGCTTGTGTTGTTCACTTTAACTCAATTAAAAGAACAGAATTAATAATAATAATAATAATAATAATAATAATAATATTGAAATAGAAACAAGTTTTACATAGAAGCTGTGCTGCTACTTTTCGTGGGAATTAGAAAGCTTAAGAAGGAAGAAGCAATAAATAGAGGAGAGAGAAAGGCAGGATTTGGGGAAAAATTTAAGAGCGGAAGAGAAGAGGGAGGAAGAGGAGAAGGAGGAGGGAAGAATGAGAGAGGAACGGAGGGAGTCGACGGCTCAGTCGGTAACGAGGAAATAGAAGGTGGAGAGCGGAGCTTACGGGTGGCTGTCTAGCGCGGTGGAGCGCGCTGCTGGCCCACAACGACCGACGATTCAGTGGAGCTAGGGCATGGCAAATGAGAAGAGAAGTGTCGGTGCTCGGCCACGGGCGAGGCGATGCTCGCATGCACGGGCAGCGGATCATCGGCGTTGCCGAGCTCGATCAACGTAAGGAGTGAGGAGAAGATGGGGTGCACGGTCAGATCTGGAAGATGGTAGTGCCGGCGGCAACTATTGGCCGGAGAAAAGTTGTTCAGCAGATGGGCATGGTGGTGGGCCACGACGGTAGTTGGGAATTCATGGCCGCGGCGTAAGGAGGCAACGGGCCCTGTACTCGAGGATGAGCGATGTCGAGGCAAGGATGGCTGATCGCGGTGCTCCGGTGCGGTGGCAGGAGGTAAGTGGCGGTTATGGTGGTATTTTATTTGGGGGGTTTGATTGTGCTTGGTCGGAGAACGACGTCTTGGCGGAGTCCGGCCGCTGGCGACAGGGTGATATGGTGGCAGCGGTGGTGCGGGTGTTATTTGTGCTGGTGTTGGGTTTGCAGGTTGCCATATTGGTCAGGCTATGGTGGTGGTTATCCAGGAGATGGGTGGTGTCAGGGTAGGGTTACGGATACGGGGGTGGAAGAAGAAGGAGAGGGGTGAGCGTGGTAGTTTGGGCAGAAGGGAAGGGTCTGGTGGTGGTGGTGGTTGTGATTGGGTTTAGACGAGGCCGGGGTGATAGGGCTAACGGCGGTGGACAGGGTGGTGGCTGGAGATGACAGCGGGTACGGGAGGTCTTGGTGGTACCGTGGTGGTGATGCTGGTGGTGGAAGGCTGTATCGGGATCACTGGTGGTGAGCGGGGGAAGAGGCTGCGGTGGATGGCCAGGGGACGTCTGAGTTTAGAGTCAGGGATAGGGACATATTATTTGCCATATCGGAGCTGTCGACATGGAGGAGATATGTCGTGTATATGTAATTGTGGAATAATAATTTGGATGGAGGAACATGGACACGATGCACATGGGTGGAGAAATATTTCTGGAGGAAATTTTGGTTATGAGAAAAAAGAACATGGAGCCTCTCCTTATATAGAAGGTGGACTCCTAGATTGATAATGATTAGGAATGTTTTTTTAAACCCTTTTAGATATTTCATATATTAATTTAAATCAATACAATCAAATCTAAATCCAAATTCAATCCAAATTTAAATATAGGTAAATCTACCTTTACATTAAATCTATATAAACTAAAATTCATAAATTCAAATTTGTAAATCATCATAATTAATTTAAACAATAATCAAACCATTTTAAAATATCTTTTATAAATACTGAAATAATAATATTAATTAAATTTCGAAAATAAATATTAAATATTTGTATAAACGTTTTCAAGTAAATAAAATAATTATAATTGGTTTTGAAAATTAATATATACATGAATCTAATTTCATGTTCCTCGCATACGAAAATATTTATATAAATACTATTTTTGAAATTAATAACCATATTTGTATAATAAATAAAATAACGTTTATAAGAAAATAAGACCTATATTTTGGCAAGGATTTGCTTTGACACTAAACAAAACAAAATTTACTTCCATATAAGTATTTCGAACAAAAATATTTATTCGTTATATTTAGTAACAACTAATAGCAAAATTAATTTAGAAAATATTTCGTATCACGCATTCGTACAATACCAATAAATAAAAACAAGTGCCAAAATAAATTTTAAAAATACTAGTAAAAATTTAGGGGGTTTACACCTGAAGCCATGCATCAGCAGCAACAGCATCTTTAGTTTCGTTAAAGAAAGGAGAGTTCAGGCACTTGAAGTTGTTGGCTGCATTGTTCCCTTGATAACCAACTCTGCCCGTAGCATCTTGTACTGTCTAGTACAGGTCATCGCCCCGACAATCTTTTGATGCAAGCAATTCTCAGATGAGTCCTACCAAGACTCCATTGTCAGGCTCTGCAGGCTGGACTGCCTAAACCGGAGGCTACCCCTGAGTGCTGGGCTTGGTCCCCAGGTTATTGCTGGTTCATTGGAGGTGCTCCACTGGGCTGATCGGCAGAACCAGGAATAATGCCACTAAAGAAATGACATAGAAAACAATAAGGAAGGACCAAGATAGATTGAGGATATAAGCATGTGATCAGGTCAAGATTTCAGAAAGATTAGGATACACGAGTAGAGATCAAGGACAAGTGCTGATTGAGACATCTATTCGGTAAAACCCCTACATATCTTGATTTATAAGACCTGCATGGGCCACCACTTAAACCGTGTCACGCCCCAGAACCAGAATACTGGAGAGTGGGGAACAGACACAGCCAGCTACGTACATTGAAGTATAATCCACCTTGATATACGGTCATGGCTGTCTAAATGCATGAAGGTTTATCTACAAGCCAACAGTCTCTTATGGTCATGAACAAGCCTAGTGTCTCAATCTCAACAAACAAGTAATTATTACAAAATGTAAGATCATCAGATATACAAAGTACGGCATCCCAAATATTACATATTCAGATTATCATGAAGCTAGTCATACAAAATACGAAGACTAGCAAGAGTTTAAGTCATACATGATCAACCCTAGGATTTGTCAATCATGTAACAGCCCGTAGGCAGACAAAAATTAAAGTTTCAATACGAGCTAACACTTGCTCGGCGGCTAAACGCCTCAAAAGAATAATTTACAATAAAGTGGGAGAGCAAAATAAGAAACCCACTCGTTGCCAGGATTACGTCTGGTGTTCACCATCTGGCTGGAAGACAGGTAGATCCTCGAGTGCTACTCCAAAATCTGGCCATACAAAGCCAGCTGGGTCAGAACCCAGAAGAGCAAGTGCCACAAGGGAGGCTTCACTTAGGAACTAAACCATCATATTAGATCACAAGACATAAATAATAACAAGAAAACTAGAGTTAGGAAAATAGGGGAATAAACGATAAGATAACTAAGAAACTATTCCGGTAACCAAGTTACAATCCATAAACCAAATAAGGACCGGGGTTGTAACCCTTCACCTGAACAGAGCTTAGACTCTAACCATTTATCGACAAGAGTAAAGCATAAACAGTAATGTACTGAAGTAATCATAACTGGCACTGTCTAGACAAGACTAGACTAGATTCCATTCATAATTCACGGCCAAGCAATGAGTACGGCTTGATACTTTAACTAACTAGGGTTGTCACAAGCCTATTTACTAGCAAGATGCAATGATATGTTCCAACAGTCACAAGCCCTGCAGACTATCCATGTTATCCTGACGCAGGTTGAGAGAGTTCATTAGGTGACTTGGAGGTATAACACATGACAGTATGCTAGAAATGCGCCCTACTCGATGGCAGGCTACAAGTCCACTTAAGGCGCTCAGATAACAGGATTGCCTGTGACTGGGAAATCTTTTTATGAGCTACTTGATCAATCTGGTCATTATCCTAGTCAGATCTAGCATGAATCCCTGACCGTGGTAATCAGGAATCCAAGTCATAGATATGATGGAAGACGAGACATGTAGCTTGTACATGCACAATCATCAACGGCATCAAGATAAGAGTTAGCGAGTTGAGATAGCCGTCGCAACATCATTCAAGGCTTACATGTCATGTTAGGTTACTTATCATGTCAAGAGTGCGTCACAATGGACCACTATCAAGAATTATCGTGTCAAGGTAGATCACATTATCATGTTCATGTCAAGTTTTGATTCATAGCCTAGAATTATCATGCTCAAGTCCAACTCACTAGTTCAATGCCAACTACTAGTTAAGTCGGGTCGTCACAATTTAGGCCAAGTATAGAAAACATGCAAAGAAGATCGAGAGCACCCAAGTGTAACTGAAACCATAAGTCACTTATTTATTCTGATTAAAGTGAGACATGAAGATTCTTAAAGCTAAGACAAAGATCTACAACTTTCATGTTTTGAGTTTTTCAAGATTTTATTTACAAAATAGCTCAAACGGGCAAAAACAGTCAATTTGAGTGATTTGTGCACTGGTGCGCGAGCAAAACTGCCCATGGCGCACACTACCAGAATAAGTCATTTTAGCGACGCCTAAAGACGTCGCTAAAACAACAATTTTCGTCGCTAAAAATAATTCGCGTTGAAATTACCGACGTTTCGGGCTGGTCGCGAAAATGTAAGTCGCTGATCATATAAACGTCGCCAAACGTCGCAATTGCCGACGTTCGCCGACGTATTAAGACGTCGGTATAATGGCGACGTCCACCGTCGTGTCGTCGCTCTTTGCGACGTAATATTTATTGTCGCTACAAGTCGGTAAATTTACCGACGAATTACCGTCGAGTCGTCGGTGATTTAGTGACATATACGAAGTCGCTAGACGTCGGTAAATCCTGGGAATTTCTGGGGATAATTAGCGACGTTTACCGACGTTTACCGACGTCCTACGACAAATAATGACGTCGCTAAACGTCGATAGACTGGATAATATTAATTATCTACCGACGTCTACCGACGCACAATTACGTCGGAGGACGTCGGTAAACGTCGATAAACATCGCTAATTCTACAAAAAAATAAAAATAAAATAAAATACAGAATGTCCATTTCTTCCTGTATTTTAAAAAGCTAACTATTTCTCACTGTAGAATAGGATCCAAACAATCACAGAATGTCCATTTCTCACTGTACACAGGTTTCAGTCCCTATAACCAAGTCTACAACAATCACACAAAATATGGTTGTCAGAATGGCTCAGAACACAACCCAAAATTCACACAATGTCCAAGTCTGCAACAATCATTCTAGCAATGTCCAAATCTGGTTCGTGAGACAAACTAAACATAATCAGTTCTATTTCACATGCTTAATTGCCAAGTATGGGAACGAATGGCTCAGAACACAACCCAAAATTCATTTTAGCATACATTAGTGTGAATCATCTATGTTATGTACATATGGTGTTGTATATGTTCTTATCGTATCTAGTATCTGAAGAATGTAACAGAATCAAGATGAACTCACATAATGTAATACTAAGACATCAACTACTACTATATAAGATATAGTGATAGGTTGTCGTATCATCATTGCCGAGGGATGAGGGTCGGAGGATAATCAACTTTATCTACGGATACATAGTTTCTGTCTCGCCAGTCGAATGGCTTAATTGCCAAGTATGGGAACGAATGGCTCAGAACACAACCCAAAATTCATTCTAGCATACATTAGTGTGAATCATCTATATTCTGTACATATGGTGTAGTATATGTTCTTATCGTATCTAGTATCTGAAGAATGTAACAGAATCAAGATGAACTCACATAATGTAATACTAAGACATCATCTACTACTATATAAGATATAGTGATAGGGGCTTGCCGGAGGGAGGAGAAGGGGCTCGCAATGGAGGAGGAGGATGAGCGACGCCGGAGGGAAGGGGGTCGGGCTGTCGTCGAGGTCGGGGAAGAGGGACGGGAACAAAAAATTTGGAGAAAGGGAGAAATGAAAAGTCGAACCGAAGAAACCCTTTTTATCAGAAATTAGCGACGTCCGCAAATACGTCGCAAAGCGTTGGTATTCGTTTAATATTCGGCGACGTAATAATCTTTGCGACGCTAAATGTCGCTGAACTAATAAAACTAGCGCCGTTTTCCGACAAATCAACGATGTTGGTTTTATTACAATAAAGGTAGTCGCAATATGTCGCTGTTTGTCGCTATCAGCGACGTATTATGACGCATACTTTCGGAGTCGCTATCAAGGAATGGCTCAGAACACAACCCAAAATTCATTCTAGCATACATTAGTGTGAATCATCTATGTTCTGTACATATGGTGTAGTATATGTTCTTATCGTATCTAGTATCTGAAGAATGTAACAGAATCAAGATGAACTCACATAATGTAATACTAAGACATCATCTACTACTATATAAGATATAGTGATAGGTTGTCGTATCATCATTGCCGAGGGATGAGGGTCGGAGGACGTCGAAAAACGTCACTAAATCTGCAAAAAAAATAAAAAAATAAAATACAGAATGTCCATTTCTCCCTGCAGTTTAAAAAGATAACCATTTCTCACTGTAGAATAGGATCCAAACAATCATAGAATGTCCATTTCTCGCTGTACACAGGTTTCAGTCCCTATAACCAAGTCTACAACAATCACACAAAATATGGGAACGAATGGCTCAGAACACAACCCAAAATTCATTCTAGCATACATTAGTGTGAATCATCTATGTTCTGTACATATGGTGTAGTATATGTTCTTATCGTATCTAGTATCTGAAGAATGTAACAGAATCAAGATGAACTCACATTATGTAATACTAAGACATCATCTACTACTACATAAGATATAGTGATAGGTTGTCGTATCATCAATGCCGAAGAATGAGGGTCGGAGGACAGTCAACTTTATCTACGGCTACATAGTTTCTGCCTCGCCAGTCGAATGGCTGCAGGGACTATGTCCTGATCACCATGTCGTACCATAAATTAATGCAAATGGAGCTGGAGCCAAAATACAGAAACCAAAATATGATATCCACCTCAAGTGTAGAGTCGGAGGAGAAGATCTTTTCCACCCTCTCTCTCTCTCACGCTATCAACGTCACAACTTTTCCACCTCAAGTTCTGATCAAGCATTTTCCTTCTCCTCTCCTCCACCATGGCTCTGAACCTATCTGCTCCTCCCTACTTCCCTTTTTCTTATTTGACTCTCTCAGCCACATATGATATCCAGCTCAAGTGTAGAGTCGGGGGAGAAGAAGTGGACATGAAGAGGAGGGGAAAGCAGCACAGCCGGCGGCATGACCCGGAGGAAGTACAGAGGTTTTCTTCAACATACGTAGGAGAATAATAAGGATATATCTTTTCACAACATATCACCTTGTCAAAGACCCTTAATGTGACAACCATGTTACCGCGGTGTCGGAAGACTAACATGTCATAATTTTCTAAGCCGTGTGTTTTGACATAATCCTCTAACCGGATTTCAGTTCTATGTAATAATGCAAGATTACGACATAGAAGAAAAGAGTTGGAAGGATTATGTCAAAACACACGGCTTAGAAAATTATGACATGTTAGTCTTCCGACACCGCGGTAACATGGTTGTCACATTAAGGGTCTTTGACAAGATGACATATTGTGAAAAGATATATCCTTATAGTTCTCCTACGCATGTTGAAGAAAACCTCTGTACTTCCTCCGGGTCATGCCGCCGGCTATGCTGCTTCCCCCTCCTCTTCCTGTCCACTTCTTCTCCCCCGACTCTACACTTGAGCTGGATATCATATGTGCCTGAGAGAGTCAAATAAGAAGAATGGAAGTAGGAAGGAGCAGATGGGTCCATAGCCATGGTGGAGGAGAGGAGAAGGCAAAACTGAATCAGCATTGTCTTTCGGATCGTCCTCATCAAGGCATAACGGGCTGCTCAGCGTGCCCAGCTTCTTCAACTTCTCGCTGGCTGCAGAGTCGAAATGGAAACGGGTCCTCTTTGTCGGCCCGGAGCTCTGACTCGCACTCGTGGCCGCGCTACCGGTTTCCTCTTCTCCTCTGACGCGGGTCATAAGAAAAGAAATTTTGTACCTCTTCTTCACATAAACATCATTGCCGCCTTGTACTCGAGCCTAGCCTCCTCGTCTGTGACGCTATCCAACTTCTCGGAGTCATCGGAGAAGGAGTCGAATGAGTCGACGGTGATGGCAGATGATTGCAAGACAGGGAGTGAAAAGACAGGCAAAAAAGAGGCCGATACGAGTCGAATGGGATATTCGAGTGACAATATAGGCACCAAGAAGTCGGATAGCGTCACAGACGAGGAGGCTCGAGAACAAGACGGCAATGATGTTTATGTGAAGAAGAGGTACGAAATATCTTTTCTTATGACCCGCGTCAGAGGAGGAGAGGAAACCAGTAGCGCGGCGATGAGTGCGAGTCAGAGCTCCGGGCCGGCAAAGAGGACCCGTTCCCATTTTGACTCTGCAGCCAGCAAAAAGTTGAAGAAGCTGGGCACGCTGAGCAGCCCGTTATGCCTTGATGAGGACGATCCGGAAGACAATGCTGATTCAGTTTTGCCTTCCTTGGATGGTATTGATTCTGTAGATCCATGTATAAAAGAGGAAGAGATTGGGAGTAGAGTAGACCCGGAGAGAAATGAGAGATTGGAAGCTGGGTCAATATCCAAGAAGCGAAAGAGAGTCAAGGATTCTGATAGGTTGTCGTATCATCATTGCCGAGGGATGAGGGTCGGTGGATAGTCAACTTTATCTACGGCTACATAGTTTCTACCTCGCCAGTCGAATGGCTGTAGGGACTATGTCCTGATCACCATGTCGTACCGTAGATTAATACAAATGGAGCTGGAGCCAAAATACAGAAACCAAAATACAAAATACAGAAACTAAAATACAAAATACAGAAACCACAATACAAAATACAGAAACCAAAATACAAAATATAGAATCCAAAATAGGACCCTCTGTGAGAACGGATGGCTCAGAACACAACCCAATCGGAGAGGATATTCTGAGAGATCCATCTGAGAGGGACGTATACTCTGAGAGATCACCTTTACAAGAATTATATCAGTAGTGGGATCGAGTGTTGGAGGAGATATTATCAAAGTATACGTCCTACTCAGATGGGTCTCTCACCGTTACTATTTTTTTCTGACAGCATGGTGGATGTGCTCCGTCCACAGATTCTTGCTCCGAGCCAAAACTTTGTCCCGGAGCTCAAGTGGACATCCTTGGTGTAGAGCTCGAGTGAGAGGTTCCTGACAGCATGGTGGTCTCCTTTGTTAAAGTATCCGTGCTCGTCCCACAACCAATGTGGGATGAGCACGGATACTTTAACAAAGGAGGCCATCATGCTGTCAGGAACCTCTCACTCGAACTCTACACCAAAGATGTCCACTTGATCTCTGGGACAAAGTTTTGGCTCGGAGCAAGAATATGTGGACGGAGCACATCCACCATGCTGTCAGAAAAAAATAGTAACGGTGAGAGACCAATCTGAGTAGGATGTATACTTTGATAATATCTCCTCCAACACTCGATCCCACTACTGATATAATTCTTGTAAAGGTGATCTCTCAGAGTATACGTCCCTCTCAGATGGATCTCTCAGAGTATCCTCTCCGGTTGGGTTGTCGTATCATCATTGCCGAGGGATGAGGGTCGGAGGACAGTCGACTTTATCTACGGATACATAGTTTCTGCCTAGCCAGTCGAATGGCTGCAGGGACTATGTCCTGATCACCATGTCGTAGTCCAATATAATCCAGAGATTGACACAGTTCTAATTCATATATGTAGTCCAATACAAATAGTCTAATACAAAAACAACCCAATACAAATAGTCCAATACAAATAAGTACTAATAGCTAATGAGAACCACGCTGCTCACGCAAATGCTCAGTGATACGTTCACGCAACCACCTCGAAAAAGCGAGATTTTTGGCGCGAGGAGAGATGTCGTCCCTTGCAAGGACTGCATGAAGAGAACTCTCGGTCTCACTAGCTACCGGTGCTGGATGAATAGAACTCCCGGTCTCACTAGCAACCGGTGTCACTTCCTCCTCAACTGTAGGAGGAGCCACCTCAGTATTCACTATTTTCTTCAAACGACGTGCCGCTCTTCGGGTCATGGGTGCCATCTGGTAAGATCGATAGTCATAAATAATATAATTGTAACATAAGCAAGCTAACTAAAGGAACCCTCATGTAATTTGAGTACATTTTCGAAAGCCGATAAAGTATGAGAAATTCGATTTTTTGCCAAGTGTGAGAACGGATGGCTCAGAACACAACCCAAGATTCATTCAAGCATACATTAGTGTGAATCATCTATGTTCTGTACATATGGTGTAGTATATGTTCTTATCGTATCTAGTATCTGAAGAATGTAACAGAATCAAGATAAACTCACATAATGTAATACTAAGACATCATCTACTACTATATAAGATATAGTGATAGGTTGTCGTATCATCATTGCCGAGGAATAAGGGTCGGAGGACAGTCAACTTTATCTACGGTTACATAGTTTCTACCTCGCCAGTCGAATGGCTGCATGGACTATGTCCTTGAGACAGTGAACATATACACCATGAATCCAAACCCCATATTCACATTTACTAATCCAAATGGATGCAAGGACTATGTCCTTGCCTCTCCGGTTGGTTATCGTATCATCATTGCCGAGGGATGAGGGTCGGAGGACAGTCAACTTTATCAACGGTTACATAGTTTTTGCCTCGCCAGTCGAATGGCTGCAGGGACTATGTCCTTGAGACAGTGAACATATACACCATGAATCCAAACCCCATATTCATATTTACTAATCCAAATGGATACAGGGACTATGTCCTTGCCTCTCCAGTTGGTTGTCGTATCATCATTGCCGAAAGGTGAGGGTCGGATGACAGTCAACTTTATCTACGACTACATAGTTTCTGCCTCGCCAGTCGAATGGCTGCAGGGACTATGTCCTTGAGACAGTGAACATATACACCATGAATCCAAACCCCATATTCACATTTACTAATCCAAATGGATGCAGGGACTATGTCCTTGCCTCTCCGGTTGGTTGTCGTATCATCATTGTCGAGGGATGAGGGTCGGATGACAGTCAACTTTATCTACGACTACATAGTTTCTGCCTCGCCAGTCGAATGGCTGCAGGGACTATAATAAGACACAATTCACCAAACAGAACCATACTGTAGAACTCACACTTTAAGACAATAGATGAAGGAAGACTTGTATGGAGGATCGATAGGGTTGAGCGATGTCATTTTATTCTACAAAGAGAACCATACTGTAGAACTCATACTGTAGAACTCACACTTTAACATAATTCTACAAAGAGTTGTCATAGGGTGTTGAGCGATGTCATTTTATTCTTTTATTCTTCTTCTTCTTGGGATTTTTGAGTATTAGATCTTGAGAGACATATATAGCTAGAACTTACGAAGAATGGAGTACCATACTTCAACAAATAGATGTTGACTAATTGGTTCATATACTTGTTGTCTAAAATAAGTGTAGGAATGTTGCAAGGTGAAACAATGTATCAAACACTATATCGAAACCCAAACCCAATATGCAAATCCAAATTAATACGAAAATACACAAGTATATGTAGGGGATTAAATGTACAGAGGTGAAATACATATATATACAAGCTTGGGGGTGTCTACGTGTCCAACAAATGGACACAAAGTGTCCAAAACCTCACGAACACACTGTATCAGTGAACACATGGCCGTAATGTGTCTCCGTATCCATTTTGGACAAAAAAAACACCTCAATTAGGTTAGGGTTTACCTTCAGTCTCCTCGCGGTGGTGGAGGAGGAGGAGGAGGACAAGTTCGGTTGTGGAGGAGGAGGGGATTTAGTGTACAGAGGTGAAATACATATATATGCAAGCTTGGGGGTGTCCACGTGTCCAACAAATGGACACAAAGTGTCCAAAACCTCACGAACACACTGTATCAGTGAACACATGGTCGTAATGTGTATCCGTATCCATTTTGGACACAAAAAACACCTCAATTAGGGTTAGGGTTTACCTTCAGTCTCCTCGCGGTGGTGGAGGAGGAGGAGGAGGAGGATCTCGCGGTGGAGAAGGAGAAGGGGCTCGCGGTGGAGGAGGAGGAGGAGAACGGGCTCGCCGGAGGAAGGAGAAGGGGCTCGCGGTGGAGGAGGAGGATGAGCGGCGCCGGAGGAAAGGGGGTGGCTGTCGTCGAGGTCGGGAAAGAGGGGCGGGAAAATAAAATTGGGGGAGAGGGAGAAACGAAAAGTCGAACCGAGGAAACCCTTTTTATCAGAAATTAGCGACGTCCAAAAATATATCGCAAAGCGTCGGTAAGCGTTTAATATTCGGCGACTTATTAATTGTTGCGACGCTAAACGTCGCTGAACTAATAAAACTAGCGACGTTTTCCGACAAATCAACGACGTTGATTTTTATTACACTAAAGGTAGTCGCAATATGTCGCTGTTTGTCGCTATCAGCGACGTATTGTGACACATTCTTTAGGAGTCGCTAAATCCAAAAATATTGGCGACGTTGTAAGTTGGCATCGCTAATTTCGTCGCTAATATGACTTATTTTGGTAGTGGCACGTTGCGCACAAGCACGGTGCACGTTGTGCGGCAAAAAATCGCCCACGACGTGCGACGTGCAAGTTGTACTACGCGCGTGAGCAAAACCGCCCACGGCGCATGTTGCACGCAAGCACGAAGCACGTTACAAGGCAGCACAGCGTGCAGTACGCAAAACTACCCACGGTGCACGTTGCGCGCAAGTATTGTGCACGTTGTGCGGCAGTACGACATGCAAGTTGTGCTGCACGCGCGAGCAAAACCGCCCACGACGCATGTTGCACGCAAGCACGGCGCACGTTGCACGGCAGTGCGACGCATGGTGCGCAAGTAGCGATGCGTGCGAGCAAAACTTCCCATGGGGCACGTTGCGCGCAAGCACGCCCCTCGTTGTGCGGTAGTGTGACACGAGGTGCACAAGTTACGCTGCACGTGCGAGCAAAACTACCCACGGTGGTGCACGTTGCGCGCAAGCACGGCACGTAGCGCTCAGCAGCGAAAACGCTACGCGCGGCACTGTTCATCATCCCGATAGCACCAAAAGGTGTGGGGAACCCATGAACACAAAAATGGCATAACTTCATCATACGAAGTTGGAATCAAGCAGTTCAAAAGCCAAAATTGGGTAGAATTGAATTCCCTACAACATGGAACAATTAGATCTTGATAATAACCAAGTTTTAGAGATCAAAACCAAAGAAAACTGAAAAATTACAAACTTAGATCTACAAGAATCCATCCATCAAACCCAAAAATGTCAAGTTCTAAAGGGGCTTAGAATCAAGTAAGGAAGAGAATAGAACAATAAAACTTGAGACCCATCACGAAGCAAGTTGATCTTGCCTAGGGCTTGGTAGGTGGGAGGAGTAAATGAAGAAGATGAAGAAGTGAATGTAAATAATGGAGGAGAGAGAAGGAGTTGGTTTTATACAAAATCTCTCCATCTCAAACCAAAACAAACCAAGCCAAGCCAAGCCAAGTCAAATTGAACCGAACCAAATTAAAAAAAACTAAGTCAAGATTAAACCAAGACTAGGCTAAGCAAGACAAGTCTAATTATGGTCCACCTGACAAATGTCAGAAATCCATATACATATACTGAAAATACGTACAACGAAAAACGGGATTGACAGCTTTGACTAGTGTATTAGCCATAGTAGAAATGGCCTAGCACTAACTGTGCACCAACCAGAAAAATAAGTAAAAGTTGTGACTTAACCCCTATAAACGATTTAATTAAATAGTTAAGACTTTTTGAATTTTTCGAAGACCTGGTTTTGCTAAACTGGTCGAACATGACCCAAATCAAACCCAAACCCATGTGGACATGTAATGCGTCCAAAGAAGTTCATGTGTGTGTATATATATATATATATATATATATATATATATATATATATATATATATATATATATATATATATATTTTTTTTTTTTTTTTTTTAAATGAAACCCCCTTTTATTAAAAATCAAGGCTCAAAAACTGAAGCCTGACACGCATACAAGACAAAAGTATACCAAAAGGAAAAGACAGGGGAAAAGACCGGACGCGACCGTCAAAACTAAAAGAAGAACGGTGGCCCGAAAGCCGGAGAACTGTGGGAGCAAAGGGATCTCCGCTTGACGCATTGCCGGTGAATCTCCCGGATTAGCTGATCAGCAGTGTATTGGTGACCCTCGTATCTCACTTTGTTGCGATTTTTCCAGATAGCCCAGGTGGCGGCCGCTGCAACGATCTGGTGGCCGTGGAAAGCGTCGCCCCAGTGAGCCAGAAGATCGATAAAGCGCCCGTCGTCTGGAGAGGTGTTGTAGTAGTGATTGAGGGTACTCCAGATTTTGTCAGGGAGGCTTCCTTCCCTGAAGATGTGGTCGATAGTCTCCGTATGACGCTCGCTGCAGCAGTTACAAGCAGACGCCAAGCTAAATTCGATGAAGGTAAGGGTGTCGTCAGTGGGAAGTTTCTTTCTCATGACTTTCCACAGGAGGAATGACCATTTCTTTGGGATGCAAGAGTTCCAATAACGCTCAATGAATAGGTCAGGGCCGTTAACTTGGATCGAGAGTCTGGCCGATCGCACAGAGAAAACACCAGAAGCTACTAGCGACCACCTCAGCCGGTCGGCGACGACGCCGATGGATAGACCATGCTGGCGAATGCTGGCAACAGCTTCATTGCCGGACCAGTCGTGAATTTTGTCCCAATTCCAAACCTGGTTGGTGGGATTCCACAGGTCTTTGATCCTGCAATTTCTCGGGGAATTGGTAATGTTCGGGATAAGGCAGTCACCTATCCACCTTTCCAGGAATGGGTTGGACTCGCCAGTACCCAGATTGAGTCTGATCGCGGGTTCGGCCAGTTCCCGGCCACGAAGAATACGCTGCCAAGCCGCGGAGGACCTGCTGTTAGCGGTGGCAGTCACAGGATGGATGTGTCTGAAGTATCTGGCCTTCATAAACTTGGTCCAGAGGTTATTACTAGTGCGTAATTTCCACCACAGTTTCATGGAAAAAGCTTTGACGATGTGATCGAGTTTGGTGAATCCAAGCCCGCCGTTGGCAGTTGGGGAAGCCATGGTGTCCCAACTGGACCAGTGGTGTTTGTCTTGCGCCTTGTTGTGCCCCCAGAAGAAGTTGCAAAAGATCTGTTCAATTGACAAGATGACCTTCCTGGTCGGAGAGCAGGCCGCTAGGGTGTGGATGGGGATGGAGTTGAGCACATGTTTGATGAGGATGATTTTCCCGCCTGGGGATAGGGTAGCGTTATGCCATCCTTCGATCTTGTTCCTGATTTTGTTGATTAAGTGCTCGTAGATGCTGGCGTTAGATTTCCCGTACGCCAGGGGGCGCCGAGATAGTTGAAAGGAGGATGAGCTACCGCAATGGAGGTGAGGTTGGTGAGTCTGGCCGCATTCTCGATGTTAAAGCTGTGATGGGAGTAGATGGTACTTTTAGATAGGTTAATCTTCTGGCCGGAGCATCTGGAGTACCGCGCCAGGGATAGTGTGAACCACCTCCATCGAGCCTACGTCCCCGGAAGAGAAGATGAGAAGATCGTCGGCAAAAGCCAGGTGGGTGATGGTGGGGCATCCGCTAGCAGTATGGAATTGCTGGAAGTTGGGGATGTTAACCATGTTGTTGAGGTTTCTGCTGAGGGCGTCGGCTGCTATAATAAAGATCGTGGATGATAGGGGATCGCCCTGTCTGATTCCTCGGCTAGATTTAAAAAATCCCTCGGATTGGCCGTTGATCACTGTGGAGAACCAAGAGTTGCTGATGGATCTCCGCACGATGTTGGTCCAATTCTCGGAGAAGCCGAAAGCTCTGAAGACCCAGATCATGAATTGCCAATCTAGTCTGTCGTATGCTTTTTTCATGTCAATTTTGATGGCGATGTTGCCCCCTCTTGCCGGAAATTTCATGCAGGTGATAAGTTCCTGGGCCAGCATGATGTTGTCTTGGATGTTTCTACCGCGAACGAATCCGCTCTGCTCTTCCGAGATGATCTTGGGAAGGGTTTCGGTCATTCTGGAAGCGATGATCTTGGAGATAATTTTGTTGGTGAATGTGCAAAGACTGATGGGTCGGAAGTCGCGAAATGAGTTGGGGTTGTCTTTTTTCGGGATGAGGATGAGATTAGCGCTGGAAATTGCTTTTGGGTAAGTAGCTCCTTCGAGGAAGGCGATCGCCGCTGCGGTGATGTCCTGCTTGATAATCTCCCAGCAGGTGCGGAAGAAAGTCCCCGAGAAGCCATCTGGACCGGGGGCGCTGTGCGCGTTCAGAGCCCAAACCGCGTCTTTTACTTCCTGTTCAGACAGAGGGCGCTCCAGCAGAGCATTGTCGGAGTCGTTAATGATGGTGGGAATTTGGTCGAGGAAAGAATTGTCTTTGACGATCATCTCCTTGGAGAATAATTTGGTGTAGAAATCTGCGGCCGCCTCTTAGATCCCCTTGTGGTCTGATCTGATGATGCCTTGATCGTCGGTGATATGATGAATCGAAAGTTTGTTTCTTTTGCCATTGACGCAGGCGTAAAATATTTAGAGTTTTTATCCCCTTCACTGTCCCATTTCAGTCTGGCTTTCTGTTTCCAGAAGTCAGTCTCAACTTTGAGCTTGTATTTGAGAATAGCCTTGGTAAGGTTCATGGCTCTCCTAGCCGCAGGGGATCGGTCGAAGAGGAAAAAAGCTTCGGCTCGGGTGACGTCGTCCTCAGCGACGCGAATCGCTTGGAAGATGTCCCCGAAAGCTTGTTTGCTCCAAATGGACAGCGCTTTCCTGGTGGCTTTGAGCTTGTTGCTGACCCGAGTGAGGGGATGAGGGGAGTCCTGACTGTGCCACGCCTCTGCCACGATGCTCAAGAATTACGGGTGATTGGTCCAAAAGTCGAGGAATTGGAAGTTCTTTTTAGATGGGATGGTTCTGTTTTTGATTTCCACCAGGATAGGGGCGTGGTCGGATTCGGTGGAATTGAGGTGAGTCAGGGTAGAGCTGATTCTCATGTCATGCCAACGCGCGTTGGTGAGGGCTCTGTCCAGCCGGGAGTATTGACGGTGGTCGCCGTCCTGCATGTTGCACCAAGTGAATTCACTGCCTTTGAATTGAAGAGGGGTAAGGTGAGCATTGAAGATGAAGTTGTTGAAGTCATGCATAGCTGACAAGGGCGTAGGGCGACCTCCAATCTTCTCTTCTCTGCGGGTGATGGCGTTGAAGTCCCCTATGCAAAGCCACGGTGAGTTGGTATTGAGGTGATACGGTGTCGAGAAGGTCGTTCCAGAGGTGTTTTCGTTCGGCGAGGACACAGCTACCGTGGACCGTCGAGAGGATGGCCCGTTCTGGAAGGGTGGGGTGAGAGACCCAGCAAGAGAGGGCTTGTTGGGTGTCCTGGATGATATCGAGATTGACCTCCTTCGTTCCGAGAATCCAGATGTCGTTCCTGCTGGCAATAGCCGTAGGGAGGCCCAGAGCTAGCTGAGTGGATTTGAGCCGTTTGGCAGGGATTTTGGGTTCGATGATGATGAAGATGTCGATCTTGTGAATTTTTCGAAGACTAGTAATTCTCCATAATGTTGGTTTATTAGCCAGGCCGCGAACATTCCACGCTAGGATGTTAAGCATTTAGAGATTGTGGGGGTATTTTTTTGTTCCGCCTTGCGGCGGATCTAGTTTCGATGGTGGCAAACTTGTCGGAGCCTGATTTGCTCCGTAGGGTGTCAACCGGGTTGACGTTCGATGATGTGGCCATCTTGTAGTTGTGGCACTCGTACGAACCGGGAGGAGGTCCAATGGGATTGCCAGCTGTGTCGACTGCTGTTTCCTCCGGGGGAATGGCGAGGGAGTCGTGTGCGATCTCGGTCAGCAGTTGGTTGAGGGGGGCACCTGCTGCTAGCACTTGGAGGCCTCTCCTCACTTGGTCAGGTCCAAGGATGGCTAGGACTTCTTCGACTGGGATCGCACTGGGGGAATCAAGGGTCTCATTGGAGTAGGAGTGGGGCCGGGGGGCTACCCCCTGCCCTGAGAGGAGAAGTCGGTGATCTGCGTTGCCAGCTTCGGTGGCGTCCTCCACGCACGAGGAGATGGGGGAGGAGGGAGGCAGGTCGGGGGTATTAGAGCCGTCCAGAGAGAAACCTGGCTCCGGGTCTTCAGAATCGAGAATTGCGAATTGGTTGGAAGTCTCGATGTGTTGGGGTATAAAGGGGATCAGGGCCCTGCTCGACTCTTCTCTGGAGGGTGGCTCTCCGATACTGGAGTCGAATCTGATGTGGGAGTTTGGAAGGGGGAGAATGGGCGACCTGGGAGGCTTCCCGACCTCTAGGTCGTTGTCTCTCCTGGCTGGCTTCTTTTTAAGCTTCGGATGCAGGCGGTGACAGTTCTTAGGAATGTGACCCCTTAGGTGACAGTGGTTGCAGAACAATAGGTGGTTGTCGTAGAGGATTTGTTGTGTGTGGGTATGGTTGCCAAGCTCGATATTGATGAAGTTGGGTGGTTCGGAGGTGAGGTCTAATTCAACACAGATTTTGGCGTAGTGGGCTTTGGTGAGGTTACTGGTCTCGGGAGCCGAAGCCACATACGTCCCGAAGGAGTTGGCGATGCGCTTTAGCGCCGCCGGAACAAAACAGATGAGGGGGAGGTTGGGAATGGGTAACCCACACTGCAACCGTAGCTGAGTCTTCTTTGGGGTTGAATTCTGGTGACCATTTGATAATCTTCATCTGGTGGGTGTCAATCTTGCTAGTTCCCTTGGACCACACGGTCCTGTGATCTCGATCTGACGACAGGTGGAGGAGAATGTGTCTGGGGTCGAGGGGGGCCACACGGTAGTCAGTCGCTAGGTTCCATTTGGCGATAGCTTCCTGCACCCTGGGAAGTTTGGGGCATCCGGTGGAGAATTTGAGGATGAATGTGTGTGGGAAGGCCATAGACAACGACGACAGTTCCATATCGGAGAAGGGGATGATGGGGGTAGAGTTCTCTTGCGAATATTCAATGTCTGGCAGTAGGACGTCTGGGAGGATAACGCCCTTCGAGGGAAGGAGGTCCGGACGAAGCATGGCGGCGTAGGAGGGTTGAGGTGGTCCGGAGGGAGCAAGACCCGAAGGGGCGGACCGGGAGAGCGGGGGCTCGCTGAGGGGATTAGGGAGCTCGGAGCCGAAGGAGGGGGGGGAGAAGGGGGGGAAGCGGAGTCCGCGCCGCCACCGGGGGGAGAGAAGGGGATCTGGGGCGGAATGGCCGGCACAGGGGGGGAATATGACTGGGATCCCGTCGGAGGAGGATGGAGACCGAGAGGACGGGGAGCGGAAGGGGGTTCCGGGGGCTCGGGGACCGCAGCGGGTAAGGGGGCTGGAGGAGCGGAAGGTGCCGGAGACGAGATAAGGAAGGCTGGCAGGCCTGAGGAGGGGGAAAAGGCCGGGGAGGACGGGGGGCAGGTCGATGCAAGGAAGTGCTAGAGGGTTGCACCGGGGGGCGAGGGCCCCCGAGGGAGGGGAAAGACTGGGACTCCGATGGGCTTGGAGGAGGCCGCCCCAGATGGGACGCACGAGGAGCACTGGTGGAATGCGCAGGGGGACGGGGGCCCCACGCGGCCAAGGGGTGACCACACGACTGCGCAGAGGGGGGAACAGAGGTCCGCGACTGCAGGGAATGCGCAGAAGGGGTGGCGGAAGCCCACGCCTGCTGGGGTCCACGAGAGGCACAGTGTGCGCAGGAAGGCGCAAAGCTGGAAGCCTCCTGGACAAGCGCAAGATGGGATGCCCGAACCTGCAGGGACCCACGAGGGTCGTTGAGAAGCGCGTGGAGGCTCTGGTCTCCAAAAGAAGAGTGAGCTGGCGAGTGCGCAAAGGGGGCCTGGGGTTGCGCGCCAAATAGGATAGGAATCCGCGCCAGGAGGGACCCGCTAGAAGACAAGGGAGGGAGGCTGGGAAGAATAGCCTGGCCAGCAGCTATTCTAGAAGGGAGTTGCACAAATGAAGGGACATCTGCCGACGCCAGCTGGGACCCAGCGCTGGATTGCGCAAAGGGGGCGGGCACCATGCCATGCGCACGGAGAGGGTCATCTGCCGACGCCAGCTGGGACCTACGTGGGGCACATAGTGCGCTGGATAGCACAAAGGGGGCGGGCACCATGACATGCGCAGTGAGAGGGTCATCTGCCGACGCCAGCTGGGACCCACGAGGGGCACATAGGGCGCTGGATTGCGCAAAGGGGGCGGGCACCAAGACAAGCTGTGCAGTACCGGAGGTGGTAGACCGCGCCTGGTAGGACCCGTGAGGGGACAAGGGGGGTAGCTGGGAAAAGGAGATTGGACAACAGCTGGACCAGAGGGGACAGCCTCGGACCAAGCGCCAAAGGAGGCGTGCCCGAGCTGCCAACCGGCGAGGGGCCCAAGGCCGTTGCAGCTGGCGTGCTCGTATCCCGAGGGAGGGACTGAGGAGTTCGAAAACAAAGGGTGAGCGGGAAAAGAGAGCTTCTCCGAGGACACCCCGGCGGCGGAGGCCCCGGAAGCCGGGAATGGAACCGGAGCGGGTGACGCTCCCAGGGAGGGGGACGCGCCATGCGAGGGGAGGAAGGCGGGGCCGTCCCATGGCGGTGAAGAGACAGAGGTCGGACCCGGCTCCGAGGGTGGGGAGGGGTCCGGAGGCGAGGAGGATAAAGCGGAGGAAGGAGGAGGGGGACGGGCTTGGAGGGCTGCGGGGAGGAGCTGGAGGAGGGCCAGCGCCTCGGGGGTCTATTGGAGGGCCATCGGAAGGGAAGATCGGGGCGGAGCGACAGAAACAGGCGAGGGGGGGAGAAGGAAGCGGGGGAGGTGGCCGGCCTAAGCCGGCCAAGGAGAGGGAAGCGGGCAAACGGGGGGAACAGGGAGAGGGAACATGCTATATATATATATATATATATATATATATATATATATATATATATATATATATATATAAAAAAAAAATATATATATATATATATATATATATATATATATATTTTATGGTCTAATAATTATTTTTATAAATAGTTGTTATATATAATATAAATGTCATTTGATATTAAATGCATATTTATTATTGAAAACTTTTCCTAAAATACTACTACAATCCAATAAATTATTTTCTAATTAATGTGTATATACAAATTGGGTGTATACATACATGACTAAGAATTTTATTATTATTTGCAAATTTATTATAAGTTAAAATATATATCAATAGGATTTTATATATATATATATATATATATATATATATATATATATATATATAATGTTGAAGCCTTTATAAGAAAGTACAAAAAGAAGGACAACAAAAGAAAAGGAGCAGGGGGCAAGCTTCCGCAAACTACCCAAAATCTAGTCAAAGTAGTGCCAGAATCCCTTCCTGACGTGCTTACAAAGTCTGCTGACTTTGTGGATCTATCTGAGAACCTCCATGATCAGCTGGTAGGCGGAGTATTGATGGCCCTCGTATCTGAATTTGTTACGGTTCTTCCAAATAACCCATATGATGGCAGCTGCAACGATCTGATGGCCGTGTGAGGTGCTGTTCCAGGTGGCTAGAAGATCATTGAAGACCCCAATAGCCTGGTCCTGTCTACACCACTGGGTGAGGGCGGACCACACCTACACGGCCAGGTCTCCACAATATAAAATGTGATCAGCAGTCTTCGACTGTTGCTCCAACTAGCAATGACATACTGATGCTAAGATGAAGCCGATGGTGGTAAGCGCGTCATCAGTGGGAAGCTTCTTGCGGAGCACTCTCCAAATCAGAAAGGGCCATTTTTTTGGGAATGTAGGACTGCCAGAAAGATCCCATGACGGGGTTGGCGCTCCAATGCCGTGGAGCATACTCCTAGCCGATTTGAAGGAAAAGGTCCGTTGGCCGAAAGGGACCACCTCAGCGCATCGGGGGCCATCTGTACCTTCAGATCAGAAGCTGCAAACACTGCAGCATCCTCCTCTCCAATCCACTCCAGGGCCCTCTCCCAATTCCAGTCACCCCCGCTATCGCACATATCACAAATCATGATGTTGGAAGGAGCTACCGGAGACTGCGGAAGGAGGGCATCCTTGGTCTAACATTCGTAGAAAAGGGACGATTCGCCCGAGCCCAGCTGGTAGTGGATCAAAGGCTCGATGAGATATCGTCCGTGGAGAATGTGCCACCAAGACGCTGAGGATCTGTTATTGAAGTTTGTAGTAGACAGGTGAGAGTACCTAAAATATCTGGCCTTACTATTCTCGCAAAGCTTCCACCATAACTTCATGGAACAAGCATCAACCACACACAACAACCTGCTGAATCCCAGCCTACCCTCCACTGTAGGTCTAGCAAAGGGTGTCCCAACTGGCCCAGTAATGCTTTTCCTTATCGTCACGGTGTCCCCAAAAGAAGTTGGCAAAATGGTTTTCTATGGAAGTGAGCACCTTCTTAGGCGAAGAGCAAGTGGCAAGGGTATAGATGGGGATGAAACAAAGGATGTGCTGAATCATGATCATCATACCACCGGACGATAAGATAGCGTTGTACCATCCCTCAATTTTCTTTCTTATTTTGTCCACCATATATATATATATATATATATATATATATATATATATATATATATATATATATATATATATATATATATTTTATATATATATATATATATATATATATATATATATATATATATATATATATATATATATATATATATATATATATATATATTGAAGAATGGGTAATTTCATTAATGAACATATATTACAAATTACAAATACATAACCCTCAAGTGTCTTTACTCAACCTTATTAAGTGAACCCCATACAGGTTATAGCACTATCAATATTGTTAATGATACCCGATATAGTTGTCCTCTTGCCTTCAAAAATCCTCTTTTTTCCTCTATCTCCAGAATATACATATATATATATATATATATATATATATATATATATATATATATATATATATATATATATATATATATATATATATATATATATATATATATATAATAAAAAATAAAAAAACACACACACGCACACACACACACACACACACACACACACACACACACACACACACACACATATATATATATATATATATATATATATATATATATATATATATATATATATATATATATAAACAGAATTTTTCTTGTGCAAAAGCGGTCAAAGGAGACCTTTCTAGTCTGTCATACATTTCTTTTGTGGGTGTGAAGTAACGCATGCCAACCTAGAAAGAGGACTTAGCCGTCAAGCCATCTCGTCCGTAGTGCGCATATCTTCGGAAGGTGCCCCGCTAACACATATGGAAAGGGATATTTCTATCTTAACTTCCTCTAATCATCCAGTTTGACCCCAAGGACTCCAGTCAGAGAAGAGGTTTCTAGGCACAATAATAATAATATATATATATATATATATATATATATATATATATATATATATATATATATATATATATATATATATACATGTATTGGAACATATATATATATATATATATATATATATATATATATATATATATATAAACTACAAGAAAAATGATCTTTTACGGCGTGCGAAACGTGCCGTAAATGATCTTTCACGGCGTACATTTTTCTGCCGTAAAAGGCTATGCCGTAAATGACCATATTATTTATGGCGCGCATTTGCACGCTGTAAATGACACTTTTTACAACGCGTATTAGAACGCTGTAAATGACCCTCTTTTTTTACAACGCGGATCAGAACGCTGTAAATGACCACTTTTTTACAACGTGCATCAGAACGTTGTAAATGACCTTTTTTTACAGCGCGCATTCAAACGTTGTAAATGACACTATTTTTTACAACACGAGAGCGAATGCTGTAAATGATCACCTATCACATGCTGTAAATGCACAATTTATTCCCCACGATTTTATGTGAACGCTGTTAATGACACTCTTTTTACAATGCACAATTTAGTTTATATCAAATTTGCAACATGAACAAAATATCATAATTTAGTTTATATCAAATTTTGACCCCATTCATTAAACTGACATTGTTTTGAAAAGAGAAAGCAAAGTATAACATAGCAAAAGAAAGTATAGGAACTAGTGACTGAATTATCGTATTAACCAATTAAAGTCACAAATTCATAAGTATGAACAAATGGTACGTAGTTTCCAATCCATAATTCTATTAGACAGTAACATTAGTGTTCTAGTAGCTTCAACCAACATATAGGCCATATCAAATGTCTTTGACAACAATAAATCATCCACCCTTAACAAACACCGAAAAACAAAATATCCAACAAAAACGAGAACGACGATGGCGATGAAGAGTCCACGTGTTGCCGAGAAAATGATAGCGAGAATCCACGTATAGGTCCATTGTTAAGCATAACTCCACTGTTGCAAAAATATTTATAAAAAATAATATTAGCGGATCAGTAATTACTAAATAAGTAAATGTACAATTCTTCGTAAAACTTCAAGCAAACAAATAAAGTTGTTTGCAACAGTTCAATGAATTCAAGTGGAACTTTTAAAATGAAATACCTTTTCCAATTTATGAATACTGTGCCATCTATATGTTGCTGGATACATGCATTTCATTTCATGATAGTGTTGTATCTATATAGGGCTGGAGAAAAAAGAGCACAAATTAATGGCAGCGTTCCAAAGTGGCACAAAATAATTATGGTAATGACCAGAATTCAGGTTTCATGAAGGACTAGAAATCCCGTCAATACTAAATCCTACTTTTTTTTTGCTAATTACATAAACTATTCTACACTACTTGGATCAAGTATTTTTGTAGGAAAATGATGGAGTAAATATTATGGCAAGGGGAAAGCATGATGATAAATACTGATGATGGATATTGAAATTCACATGACAAATTCAGCCTTGGAATGCCATGTAGTAGAGTAAAACACATACTTGATGCTTATTGACAAGAAAAAGAAATCAAGATTACTGCGAATGGAACAAAAATAGGGAATGAATGAATGATCAAATTATATATATATAAAGACAATTATAGGAGGGAACAACCATATTGGAGCCAAGATTTACATTCAGGAAATAAATAAATAAAATTTGTGTTCACAAGCCAAGAAAAAGAGAAGTCCACTGAAAATCAGGATTTCATGTTTATACTTGCAATATCTTATAAGGTTTTGAAAAAATCTCTACAAATAGGTTTGGAGGGTTGTCATGTAATGTTAATTGTTAATTGTTCCATATAAACATGTGGGATGGTTATTGAGTGGCTTGGCAAGCATTTTGATCCATCGTTGGAATTGTTTTTTAATTCCATCGAAGATTTTGAAATGTAAATCTTACTCTATAATACCACAAAAGTTAGCTTTGCTTTTTTAGATCAGTCCATCATTGATGATCCTCCATGTTGTGGACTACTAATACTAGGGTCACCTCCCATTTAGTTATTTCATCAACTGGAACCCAATTTCACTCCTGCTAACTTATTAGTGCAATGTTACCACTACACCAACCCTTGGTCATCAGAGTTAAAACTTGTATTTAACAATTGGGGCAACATCAATTTAGTTCATCAGAATATCCATTGCACCTTATATCAGCATGCAAATCAGGCTGGCCTCACACACCAAAACCTAATGGGAAATATCAACTCAAAGATTAAAAGCATCTTGCATAGTAAGTGTTGAAGGCATTGTTCCAGCATGGTAATGCAACAGTATCACAGAAAAATATATTTTCATCAGGTTATTTACAACATAAGATGGCCATATCTATAAAATAGTATGGATATCATAGGTGAGCCAACATGCACACATCATCTATGAAAATCATAAAAATGTTTGTTAAATAGTCAAAAAATTTGAAGGTCAGGAGCCACCATTGCCACCATAAAAAAAGAAAAAGGAATTCTCAAACATTATCATATGCTTATCCACATAAGATGGCTGCAAAGCAATTGAAAAGAGAGAAGGAACCAATTATACATCATGGTATCACATTTCAAGATATTTCACATTGTATTAAGAACTATAAACTCTAATGAGAACTATAAATCCTAATCAAATTAGGACAGGTAATCCAGCATGTCTTCTCCTAATTGATTAAATCTATTGTTTCCAAGGTTTCCCAAACAGTTCTATAAAGATATTAGTGAAGTCAAACAAAGACGAGAAAAAGAGGCGGTCAAAAGTTAACATTTATGTTGGATACCTCATAATATGATGGTGACTAAAACTTAATAACTAAAAAAAATTAATAAATTTTTCAAAATAAAATTATAACTATTTTGTGGAGGTTGGCAGCCAGCCAACATCACATATGCACTTGTCAAGCTCCTTATAATAGAACCAATTCTTTCCTTAATAAGGACGACTTCTACTTTCAGACTTTCTAGTATTGCTAATAAAGCAATAACATCCTATTAGCCATTAATTACTCTTGATGGAATTTTTATTTTTTTAGAAACATGGATAAGAACCCACCAGCCTTATCTTACGAAAAGTAGTCTTTATGGCATTATTTTACACTTATTGGCATTTGAAATTACTCATGATGACATTATTTTACACTTTGAAATTGATACATAGTATACACTATATAGCCGTGCCAAAAGTAAGAAAATTGATAGCAAGTCTGAAGAAAATTCCTCTCAGTGTAATATATACATATAATTAGGATTTAAAAATATCTAGTTTTGAAAGGCATGATAAGAACCAAAAAATTAGTATCATCTCTACAAAATTACGAGCCACATCTTTATCCTTAACCCTCAACAACCTATATATATATATATATATATATATATATATATATATATATATATATATATATATATATATATATATATATGAAATATATATATATATATATATATATATATATATATATATATATATATAATGAAACTTACTTATTTTAAGGCTAAACAGAGTAGCTCATTCTGGAAGTTATTTCTAAGGTTCACTTCATTGTCAGGATCACCAGTGATATCAGCAGAAAGGAAATTCATGGTATTCTCTATCAAGATATCTTTGTTATCACGATTTCGCTTCCGATAATCCATAATGTAACTAAAAAATCAAGTCAAACTCAATCATCTTAAGAAAATATAAATTAGAGAGTAGAGATC
>JANAVB010032619.1:13902866-13905366 GCA_029216955.1 Iris pallida
CGGTCTCACTAGCAACCGGTGTCACTTCCTCCTCAACTATAGGAGGAGCCACCTCAGCATTCACTATTTTCTTCAAACGACGTGCCGCTCCTCGGGTCATGGGTGCCATCTGGTAAGATCGATAGTCATAAATAATAATTGTAACATAAGCAAGCTAACTAAAGGAACCATCATGTAATTTGAGTACATTTTCGAAAGCCGATAAAGTATGAGAAATTTGATTTTTTGCCAAGTGTGAGAACGGATGGCTCAGAACACAACCCAAGATTCATTCAAGCATACATTAGTATGAAATCTATGTTCTGTACATATGGTGTAGTATATGTTCTTATCGTATCTAGTATCTGAAGAATGTAACAGAATCAAGATGAACTCACATAATGTAATACTAAGACATCATCTACTACTATATAAGATATAGTGATAGGTTGTCGTATCATCATTGCCGAGGAATAAGGGTCGAAGGACAGTCAACTTTATCTACGGTTATATAGTTTCTGCCTCGCCAGTCGAATGGCTGCATGGACTATGTCCTTGAGACAGTGAACATATACACCATGAATCCAAACCCCATATTCACATTTACTAATCCAAATGGATGCAGGGACTATGTCCTCGCCTCTCCGGTTGGTTGTCGTATCATCATTGCCGAGGGATGAGGGTCGGAGGACAGTCAACTTTATCTACGGTTACATAGTTTCTGCCTCGCCAGTCGAATGGCTGCAGGGACTATGTCCTTGAGACAGTGAACATATACACCATGAATCCAAACCCCATATTCACATTTACTAATCCAAATGGATACAGGGACTATGTCCTTGCCTCTCCGGTTGGTTGTCGTATCATCATTGTCGAGGGGTGAGGGTCGGATGACAGTCAACTTTATCTACGACTACATAGTTTCTGCCTCGCCAGTCGAATGGCTGCAGGGACTATGTCCTTGAGACAGTGAACATATACACCATGAATCCAAATCCTATATTCACATTTACTAATCCAAATGGATGCAGGGACTATGTCCTTGCCTCTCCGGTTGGTTGTCGTATCATCATTGCCGAGGGATGAGGGTCGGATGACAGTCAACTTTATCTACGACTACATAGTTTCTGCCTCGCCAGTCGAATGGCTGCAGGGACTAATAAGACATAATTCACCAAACAGAACCATACTGTAGAACTCACACTTTAAGACAATAGATGAAGGAAGACTTGTATGGAGGATCGATAGGGTTGAGCGATGTCATTTTTTCTACAAAGAGAACCATACTGTAGAACTCATACTGTAGAACTCACACTTTAACACAATTCTACAAAGAGTTGTCATAGGGTGTTGAGCGATGTCATTTTATTCTTTTATTCTTCTTCTTCTTGGGATTTTTGAGTATTGGATCTTGAGAGACATATATAGCTAGAACTTACGAAGAATGGAGTACCATACTTCAACAAATAGATGTTGACTAATTGGTTCATATACTTGTTGTCTAAAATAAGTGTAGGAATGTTGCAAGGTGAAACAATGTATCAAACACTATATCGAAACCCAAACCCAATATACAAATCCAAATTAATACGAAAATACACAAGTATATGTAGGGGATTAAATGTACAGAGGTGAAATACATATATATGCAAGCTTGGGGGTGTCTACGTGTCCAACAAATGGACACAAAGTGTCCAAAACCTCACGAACACACTGTATCAGTGAACACATGGCCGTAATGTGTCTCCGTATCCATTTTGGATAAGAAAAACACCTCAATTAGGTTAGGGTTTACCTTCAGTCTCCTCGCGGTGGTGGAGGAGAAGGAGGAGGACAAGTTCGGTTGGGGAGGAGGGGATTTAGTGTACAGAGGTGAAATACATATATATGCAAGCTTGGGGGTGTCCACGTGTCCAACAAATGGACACAAAGTGTCCAAAACCTCACGAACACACTGTATCAGTGAACACATGGTCGTAATGTGTATCCGTGTCCATTTTGGATACGAAAAACACCTCAATTAGGGTTAGGGTTTACCTTCAGTCTCCTCGCGGTGGTGGAGGAGGAGGAGGAGGAGGATCTCGCGGTGGAGAAGGAGAAGGGGCTCGCGGTGGAGGAGGAGGAGGAGAACGGGCTCGCCGGAGGAAGGAGAAGGGGCTCGCGGTGGAGGAGGAGGATGAGCGGCACCGAGGAAAGGGGGTGGCTGTCGTCGAGGTCGAGAAAGAGGGGCGGGAAATAAAATTGGGGGAGAGGGAGGGAGAAATGAAAAGTCGAACCGAGGAAACCCTTTTTATCAGAAATTAGCGACGTCCAAAAATACGTCGCAAAGCGTCGGTAAGCGTTTAATATTCGGCGACTTATTAATCGTTGCGACGCTAAACGTCGCTGAACTAATAAAACTAGCGACGTTTTCCGACAAATCAACGACGTTGATTTTTATTACACTAAAGGTAGTCGCAATATGTCGCTGTTTGTCGCTATCAGCGACGTATTGTGATGTATTCTTTAGGAGTCGCTAAAT